>JARQOD010002820.1:48644-72596 GCA_033576555.1 Oophaga sylvatica | reverse complement strand
GATTTTTTTTTTTTTTTTTTTTAAGCTATTTTTTTGGTACGGGTTTTTAATGGAAAATTCTAGGCATTCGGACTAAAACTATTTCTTTTTTTTGCTATTCGAGGAAAAATAATTTTTTTTTTTTTTTTTTTGTTGTGTTTTATTTGTTAAGAGCAAAGCGGATAAAAAGGGAAAAAGGGGGGGGAAGCACCCAGCTGACATTCCAGAGATTTTATTAGCTTTTTTTGTAACAAGGGTTGCTTTTCGGTTTTTGTTAATCGGTTTTTTTTCTCCCTTTTTGGTGAATTTTTTTTTTTTTGTTTTTTTTTTTTGAGTTTTTACTAAATCTAACTTTTTGTTTTTTAAATTTTTTCTCTTAAGTACTTTTTTAAAATGATTTTGGAGAGATTTTTTCTCTAAGCAATTTTTTTTAGAGCTTTTATTTCTCGCATTTTTTTTTTTTCTACAAGCTTGCGTTCAACAAGGTCAATGAAAAGGGAAAATTACGGGCTGTGAGAGAGGCAGACAAAACTAGCAGTGGTTTCTGAGCAGCCCCCCCCGTGGGCATTCGGCGAGGAAATTTTTTTTTTTTTTTTTTTTTTTTTTTTTGGGAATAATTTGAAAAGGTGTTAAATCATGTGTGGAAAAAAGATCAGGACATGCACAAGAGCAGAATTCAGAGTCACACAATACTGCCCCATCATGTGGAGAACAGGCAGGTGGGGGTGCTCTCATTGAGTAAGGACCCTTGTACAGGGAAAACGCCCCCCGGACTCTCTCCACGGGAGAAGGCTTTTTTGTTTCAACCCCCCCTCTCAAGAGCCGGGGGGGACACCCTCTCCTTTTTCTTCTCTCAGTCCCTTTTTTTTTTTTCAGCTTTTTCCTCTTTCCTCGCTCCCACCCCTCTTCCTTTTTTTCCCCCCATCACATTCTGACACACCCATTTTCTTCTTTTCCCTCTTCTTCTATCTTTTCCTCTCCAACTCTCAAATTTGTCTTCTCTTTTTCTACTTTCCCCCCCATCTTTCTTCTCTCTCTCTCTCCATCTTCCTCTTTTCCCCTTTCATTTTCTCTCCCCCCCCTCCTCTTTCTCTCGCTCCTCCCTCACACCTCCCTTCTTTCCCTTTTTCTATTCGCATAAAACTGGGTCAACGCCAATTCCAAGCAATGTGGTGTCCCTGTATTCAGTGTCTCCAGCACAGGGCACCTTGTCTATCCCAAGCACAGTACAAACATTGCCAGTCATTATATCAGGAGAAGAAAGTACAGATCTCCCTACACAAAACGCTACATGTAGCCCCCATGCCATTTTGCCAAAAAATGCAGCAGATCCAGCGAACGTATGCAGCAGCCTGGACTGATCTCTGGACCGTAATGGAAATAAAAGCAGGTGATGCATTCTGGCCAATTATGAGAGAACACTTCAAGCTTCCAACAGAGTTATATGCGTATGCCTGGGAGACAGGACCAAAGCTAATTGAGCAACTCAGAGAATGGGCCAAAAGCAGACTGACAGGACAAACTCTCAGCCTACATGTCACGAGTCAAGACAAGACAGAGTCTGTGGAGAAGTTCCATGACAGAATGATGCAAGTGTTTCAAGATTTGGGCCTCATTACCCATGATCAGACACACAGACGGATGTTGGCACAGGCTTTTGTGCATGGACTGAGAGAACCAATCAGGAAACCACTGGTAGCAGCCAGGCCTGAGTACACGTCAATAGCAATGGATACCCTGCTCACAGTAGCAAAAAGGATTGAGTCCCGCCGGGACAGAAGGAATGTCAAGTGTTACAACTGTGGCGAGTTTGGTCATTTCCGGAACAAGTGCAGAACACTGACTTCACCCAGAAAAAGAAGAAACACAGAAAGCAGTGAAGAACCCCGTCCATAGGACAAGAGCACACCAAGTCCACAAGGAACCCCACCAGTGGGACCAATATCCTGAGAGTGGATGGCGTAGTCATATCTTTTCTTGTGGAACTCCGCAACCAGAATCTTCTGCTTCCTGCATGGGAATTGATGGTCAAGTCAGATATTTCCAGATTATGAAGCCCCTGAGCGTGTGGACTCAGCCAGAACACTCCATCATGTCCCAGTTTGTTGTGTCAAAAACCTGCACCCTCAACCTATTGGGAGTGGACCTACTGCAGAAGCTGAAAGCGACCAGAGTGTTCCAGGAAGATGGGACCATGACACTTTCTTCACCCCTGACCCAAGAAGAAACAGGAACCTCAAACAACCACACTGCAGACCTATCACAGGAGGTGCTGGACATAGTACCAGAAAAGCCACTCCATCACCCAGAGTCAAGATGTCTCTGACCAACTGAAGGTCTAAGTGAACTCATCTAAGAAGACGGCCTGAGAACTTTGACATTGGCCAGGATATTCAACTCAAGAAGGACTCTACTCGCTTCATGGAATGGCAACACCTCATCCAGCTCTAACGCCAGAGGTTCATCTTTTGCAAGCACCAGGAGGTGCCCCCTGCAATCTACCAGTTCACCCAGGCCCTAGACCGGAAAAAGGCCACTCAGCTCTTCAAACTTGTGCACAAATACTGACCTGAGACCGAGCTGGAGAAAAAGAAACTACTGATGGCCCGTGCTGAGAGAAAAGCAGCCGAGGAGACGTCCCAACAAGAAGACCCCCTGTGACCAGAGCAGGTGCTAACACAGTGACTGTCTTGGTGGAGAACAAGAAAGTCAGCTGGTCGTCATCTCTCATGATGTGGATCCTAGTAGACGGCTTGTTTTCCCGCCAGCTCTGCACCAGCAGATGGGAGTCCCCTGCCGCATACTAAAGGACAAGGCCAAACTGGGCTGCCTCGCCCATCAGAATCAATCCCAGCTTTCCACAGTGAAGAAAAAGACTGTAAACCCCACTGAGCTCAGAATGGTGCAAGGCCTGGAGGCCGCGAAAGAGGCTACGGTATTTGAAACCCCAACAGTGCTGAACCATCACACTCTGCTCTCAAGAGTCCCAGTCACCGCAACGGTATTCACGGTGATCAACCTGGCCAGTACCTTCTTCAGTGTTTCCCCTCCACCTGGAGGCCTGCTTTCACGCACCAGTGCAGTGCATATGGACAGTGTTGTCTCAAGGTGCTCAAAACAAGCCCTTCAAGTTTCACCAAGACAATGTCCTCCATCTTCGTCAACTGGATTGCAGAATATGCAAGAGTCACTCTTCTACAACACGTGGATGACTTTCTCTTTTGTGTGGTTGACATCGACACCTGCACAGCCTATTCCTTATCTCTCCTACTCTACCTGGAAGAACAGCAACGCAAGGTCTGGAAGAACAAAGTCCAGTGATGCCAGAAGCAAGTTACATCCCTGGGACACTGTATTGCCCACAAGACGAAACACATGTCAAAAGACTGGAAGACCACTGTGGAGAAGATGGCTCCCCCAACAACTCCAAGAATGCTGCAGGACTTCCCTGGTCTAGTGTCATATTGCAGAATCTGGATCCCTGATGCCTCAGTCCTAATGCAGCCTCTGTGCGCTTGCATCAACGCAACCCCGCTCCTTCTATCAGACGCAGCCTTAAACCCATTCAGGAGATTGGAAGAACTCCACAGTCTCAGCGCCAATACCAGGCCTACCTGACTATGAAAAGTCTTTCCGTCTACCTGATGGAAGAAAGAAGGTCATGCTACTGGAGTCCTGGCACGGATTCACGGGGGGAAAACAGAGACTTTTAGGCTGCCTCTCAGCCCGCTTGGATCCAGTTGCAAGAAGAGCACCCTCCTGCCTGATGGCAGTATCTGCAGCACACACCCTCCTGGACAAGGTTGCTGACATCACTTTTGGACAGCCACTGGAAACTCTCACTCCACATGACATCTTGGCAACCTTCAATCAAGCTCAACCAACAGTAATCTCCCCACAGCCAGGCATCTTTGTGGCGCCTCTATTGCCTTTGTCTCATAATGTCACCGTCTCCAGACCTACAGTCCTCAGCCCGGCCACTCTACTCCCACTCCCAAGGGGGGATACTTGGATGGCTCCAGATTTGCAGATGATGAAGAAGTTTCAACACAGGAAGTGCAGTGACCAGCAATCAAGAAATCCTGTGGTCCAGAAGTCTGTCACCTAGCCTGTCAGCCCAGGAAGCAGAACGGATAGCGCTGACGAAGGCCTGCCAGATGGCAGAAGGCAAGACTGCAAACATCTACACGGACTACAGTTACTCGCATGGCATAGCACACGACTTTAGACCCATCTGGGCTACAAGGGACTTCATCACAGCAAACGGGACAACCGTGAAGCATCATGGAGCCTTCAGGGACCTGCTGGGTGTACTCCAACTTCCAAAATGGTGGCAATTTGAAAAATCAAAGTGCATGGAAAACTGAAAACAGAAGAGGCGTGAGGCAATAACATGGCGGACATGGCAGCCAAAGAAGCAGCCAAAGGAAGACAACATGGAGAAGTGGGAGAGGTCGTAGAGCCGGACGGCTACTACATGACGACTGAAGACAAGAAACCTGACAAAGAGACGTCCTGGAATCTGCTCAAGAAGTTACAAGACCAAGCTCCAAAAGGAAAAGAGCTAAATGGGAAAAAAGCAACACGTGAAGAAGGAAGGCTAACAATAATAGACTTCAAACTCTGCCTACCACAAAGTATGCACCCTATGGTGGTCCAATGGGTAGATGGACCCACATCCACATATCAAAGACACAAATGAATGATCTGATTGGTACTTACTGGTTCGCTTCAGGGATCTCCACCCTAACAGCCAAATTCACCAGCAGCTGTCTGACCTGCGGCAAATGCAAGCCTGGACGTATGGAAGAAAGACCACCTCACCTCATCTGGAAAGACCACTTTACCAGCTTCAAAGGATCCAGATAGACCACATCCAGATATCGCCAAGTGAAGGATTCAAATACGCCATTGTGGTCAAAAGAAGTATTTTCAAGATGAACAGAAGCCTTCCAAGTCAGCAAAGACTACTGCAACGAAGCTACTTTCAAAAATAGTGTACAGATACGGGTTCCAGAAATGATAGAAAGTGATCAGGGACCCGCATTCACAGCAAATCTGACACACAAGACCCGATTAGCAGTAGGGTCAGATTTAGGCCTACACACTCCTTACCACCCCCAGAGCAGCAGGAAGGTAGAAAAAACTGAACGAAACACTTAAGAATAGAATGCTGAAAAATTTCCCAAGAGACACGCAAACCATGGCATGACACACTCCTAATTGCACTGTTTAGCATAAGGCACACTCCCAGAGACCCAGAAAAGCTGTTTCGTGCCTGCATCTTCTGCTAACAGATAAGACATTTTCTTCTTTTAGTTTTTTGGTGCCTGCATTTTGTCCTGCACTTCTGTGGGGGTCTGCCGGGTCCCCTTCGGGGGGCTTATGCTCCTCTCAGTTTAGTTCAGCCACTGTTTGTTCATTTGCCTTTTCCAGTTTTTTTCAGTGGTTGCTGTTTAGTTTTTGTTACACCAGAGAACTAATTTAGGTGGTAGAGGTCGTGTGATCTCAGGTGTTTTTGTAATTAGTAGAGTTGGTACTTTTCAGGGTTTTTTTGGGGTTGCAGTAAGTGCCTTTCCTATCCTCTTCTATCTAGACAGATTGGGCCCCAGCGTTTGCTCATTCTATTTTCTGTCTGTGTCTGTATTTCCTCTTGTCTAACCGCCATTACATGTTTGGGGGCTTCCTATGTTCTTTGGGGATCTGCTCCGGGGCAGATAGCTTTCCTTTTTCTATCTTTAGGTGTAGTTAGCTTCTCAGGCTGTGACGAGGCGTCTAGGACCAACGTAGGAACGCTCCACGGCTGCCTTTAGTTGTGGTGGTTAGTCAGGGTACTGCAATCCCATAGATTCCAACCTCTCTGGTGTATTACTTTTTTTGCCTGCTCTCCTCAGCTACCAAATCATAACACTTATGTAATTGAATTGGTCAAAAACTAATGTCCATTCTCGAGTTTTTCTCCTCACTGCCAGATTTGATGATCCTGTCCAAGAGCCCCAGATGACATCAACCTCTGTGTAACTAGAGGGAAAGCCTGTTTGAATCCACATATCGCATTGCAAGGAAGCTCCCATACCAGGAGAGACACCTAAGCCATGAAGGATGTCGTGGATGCTCTGACTGACCAGACAGATGACCAGATGACCTACCTGATGAGTTCAAGGCCAGAGACCAAGTTAAAGCAGGATTTGAGTCACTATTGCCACTAGTAACTATAAACAAAAATGTTGATTGGATAAATTACATCTATTATAACCAGCAGAGATTTGTTAACTTCACCATAGATGCTGTAAAAGGTTTGGCAGCACAGTTAGGCCCCACTTCCATTATGGCATTCCAGAATAGAATGGCTTTGGATATGATTCTAGCTGAGAAAGGAGGTGTTTACAAAATGATCAAAGACACCTGTTGCACCTACATCCCAGACAACACTGGCCCAAATGGTAAAGTCACAATGGCAATACAGAAACTTAATGAGTTATCAGAGGAACTGAAACAGAACTCAGGTGTCACTGACCCATGGGATCGATACTTTGGGTGGATGAGTGGGTGGCAGAAAATGTTGGCACAGGTTGGGACAGCCATTATGGGGGTTCTCATTTTTGCATTAATTACTGGTTGCTGTGTTATTCCTTGTATCCGCAGGATAATGGAAAAAACTGTTCAGGAGACAACCAATTTGATGCCACTCACCATCTTGGACCTCGCACCAGTCCGGATGGAACTGCCTTGCTTGACCAGATCTCCGAACTACCTCCAGACTGAGAATACACATCCTTGATGAAACATCATATCAACTATGAGATTATGACTGCAAACACATAAACCCCCGACAGGGACAGTCCTCCTGACCGCCCATTTGCGAAAAGTCTGTATTCGGTGGGGAGGCATGTACTAGGAGTGTCTCAACTCACCGGCAGCATAAAAGAGTTGCAGCGCTTTGGGCCAGGAGCAGGTTTTTAGGGCAAGTGGTATCTAAGGGGGGACTGTCATGGAAATATATATGTATTCCATATATTCAAAGTATATTCACATATATGTATTCACAGTTCACAGTTAGATAGATCTCACTTGCTAAAAAACCTTGTGCTCACATATTTCTAGGCCAGATATAATCAGTCGTTTTAAAGAAATCTGGCCTCCATAAGACCTTCGTAAAGGAACAAATGCATGAAGTACAAAATGTCCTATTAGATATCTGTTGTTTACATTATAGTTATGCAAGGCAACTAGGTCACAAGAATATAAAACAATAATTCTGCAACTTCAGCTCTTTTAATCATAATTATCATATTTACACTAGAACAGCCAATAATCTAGCAGCTTTTAATTGTATGTTAATTGACTAACCAGCCCCTTTTTGTAAACGTATAAAAACTTGAAACAATAATAAATGTATGTCTTTGACGAACTGTTATACTGACACTTTCGTGTGGACAGTCCTCATTTCGTTCTGAGCGCTCAAAAAGACATTATATAGAGATTTGGACATGGCAAGCAGCAAACACAGGATATTTTTATCCTAATTAAATTTCCATATCAACAGTTCTGCTACACGTCACTTACTTGTCTTACCTATTGCACTATTCCTGTGTCCTGTTGTGTATAGAAATATGTGATGCTTCATTTTTTGTTTTAGTCTTTGCCTGATGAAGAGACGTGAGTAGCCTCGAAAGCTTGCAATTTGTTACCATCTTTTCAGTTATCCATTAAAAGGTATCAACCACTGCGGACTCTCAAGTCTAAATATTTTTCTATCTACTGGCTAACACGGTACGAAGATACACATGTTTCCTAACTTCAAGAACAAAAATAAAGACCCTGCAAATATAAACGCATATATGCACATGCCAACAAGAAATGGAACAACACACCACCCAAAAAATTGGTTACAAAATATAGTGTTGTAAATTTAAGAATAAAAGTCCATTTTTGTATTTATGAATAATGCTTAAGGAACGCTATGTTAAACCATAACATAGTGAAGACAATGGATTTTGTAATAGTCACTCATCATCATCATTGCAATTTATATGTGACAGTCACAGACATTTCAATTATTTAAGTTAATAAAATCGTTACTTTGTACAGCATGTATGACATGTCCAGCATGGACTCATCAATGTGATGACGCAATAATGTACGATAAAAAATAAACATTTAAAAAAACATTATGCATTGTCACAATGTAAGTGTGTGCCTGCAAGTGTAGGTGAAACAAAGGCTACGGATAGCAAAGGTATATTCTATGTCTGTATCAGACAGTGGACAGCCTCTGATGGGTAATGGCGATGTTATACTGTACGTCAATAAAGTCTGCGGCTGCAATCATGCATTTTTTGCTTGTACAGTGTTGAAGAGGGTAAAAGCATGTCTGGTTGCGCAAGGCTTTATCCGTCAACACTACCTTCCTACTGTCACGCGTAGGGTAGGGTAGCGTGTGTCAATTAGATGACTCTATAAAATGTGACGTTACGCAGCGTTATTGTGCCCTAGGGACGCCAAAAATACGACAGCAGTAATCATTTACTGTCTAATACTCCACCTATGACCAACAAAAAAAGCCCGTTCCCTCTTTAACAATCTACAAGACTAACAAGCATAATGGTTGACGCTGACTTTATTGAGGTACAGTATTACATCGACATTGTCCATGAGTAACTATGCACTGTGATACCTATATACCATTATTAATTTATATCTGTTGTGCTTGTTTCAACAGCACTTGCAGGTATAACTACCTATTGCCAGTATGCATGATGCACTTTCTAGATGTAATAATTTATTATTGCACATTATTACCAGGTTTAGATGCTGGCCATTTCATATATGGTGTATGAAGTTACAGTTGGCATCAGTATGTGTATTTTATAATGTCTGTCATAAATAAAACTCGTGATGATGATGATGAGGATTTTATGATTCGTACATCCATTGACTGCATTATCTTACAGGTACAGATAAAGTTCCTTAAAAAGCATTAATTGATAAGTATGAAATGTACTTTTATGCATTAATTTCAAAAAGTGAACACTATGTTTTAGTTTTTGTTACCATTTCTAATAGACATGTGCAGATATGCGCTGTGATGACAAATTATTATTTGTCCATATTTGTTATAAAAATTTATCATTCTAGGCCTGGAAAACTTCACAATTTCCTGTTTTAAGCATAACAATCAGGGTGACGGCTCTTCCCTATTTGGAGCATGTTCCACATGGGTTTTTCTGTGCATGTGTAGGAAACAGGAGACTTCTTGCCGGACACACAGCAGGGGAACAGCTGGCGTTACTGAACCCCACTAACACTATAGCTTGTGTATTGGTCTGTGGACACGACACTTCTGAGCAGCAGCTGGCAGTGTTGTAGCCCAGGGAGTAGAGTTCAGGTGGTAGAAAGATGAACATAACAGGAGACATGGATAACGTTGCGAACCAGTTATTTAATCTGAAAACGGACAGACAAATTCTGGCGAGATCCATGCCTTGTTCATTTTCAGAAAAGTAAGCCGGTCTACATTATCGAGGATAGTCGCATGCGACGGTCTGTTAGTACACCACCTGCAGCACTAAAGACGCGCTCCGATAATACACTGGCAGCAGGGCAAGCCAGCACCTCCAATGCATACTGGCTAAGCTCTGGCCATGTATCCAGCTTAGAGACCCAAAACTTGAATGGGGAAGAGCCATCTGGGAGTACACTGAGAGGGAAAGACATGTAGTCTGTCACCATCTTACGGAAACGTTGCCTCCTGCTGACTGGAGCCGTTTCGGATGGTGTAGACATTTGTGGCGCTGCCACAAAACTTCGCCACATTTGGAACATACTGGTCTTGCCCTGTGCAGAGGCGCTGCTTGTACTCCCTCTTGTTGCAGAGCTGTCTCCACTGCCTCGACGCACAGAGCTGCTTTGTAAAGCAGTAGCAGCAGCAGTGCTCTGGGCTGGAATGGAGAATATTATGGATTGCACCAGTGTGTCTTGGTACTCCCGCATTTTACGCTCCCGGTTCAACGGTGTGATGAGGCTTTGTAAGTTGTCCCGGTAGCGAGGGTGTAGGAGGGTGTACACCCAATAATCAGACGTGGTGAGAATGTGGGCGATGTGGCAGTCGTTTCTCAGGCACTGCAGCATGAAATCAACCATGTGCTGCAGACTCCCAACTGGCCAAGAAACGCTGTCCCCTGCAAGAGGCGTCATCTCTGCCTGCTCTGCATCACCCCACCCTCGCTCTACATACTGACTAGAGTGTTGTGTACCTCCCTCTGGAGCGATGTCTTCCTCCTCCATTGACTCCTCCTCATCCTCCTCACAAAGTGAGCCCTGCCCAGCCCTTTGTGAGGAACCACGTTGCGCTGACTGTCCAGAAGGTGATGGAATTTGTGACTCCTCATCCTCCACCTCTTCCAAAACCTCATCCCTTAGTGCTTGCAGTGTTTTTTGAAGCAGGCAGATAAGGGGGACAGTCAGGCTGACTAGTGCATCATCTGCACTCGCCATCCGCGTTGACTCATCAAACGCACGCAAAACGTGGCAGATGTCCTTCATAGAGGCCCACTCAGTAGTGGTGAAGTGTGAACGGCGCAAATTGCGAGTTGATTGCGCCTGATGCAGCTGATACTCCATTACTGCTGGCTGCTGCTCACACAACCGCTCCAACATATGTAACGTGGAATTCCACCTGGTGGGTACGTCACATATGATGCGATGTTCAGGAAGGCGAAATCTTTGTTGCAGAGCTGCAATGCGCGATCTGGCCATGCTGGAACGTCGCAAGTAAGCGCACTCTAGGCGGACCTTGTGCAGCAGTGCATCAAGATCCGGATAGTCCCTCAAAAAACTCTGCATGACCAAGTTGAGCACATGTGCCAGACATGGTATGTGAGTGAGGTTGCCAAGGCCCAGAGCTGCCACCAGATTTCGGCCATTGTCACACACTACCAAGCCTGGCTGGAGATTCGCTGGCAAAAACCACACGTCGCTCTCCTGCTTGATGGCATTCCAGAGCTCCTGCGCTGTGTGGCTTCGATTCCCCATGGGAATTAATTTCAGGACGGCCTGTTGACGTTTGGCCACGGCTGTGCTCATATCGGTCGCAACAGGTAAGCGTTCACGGGTCCATGTGGAGGTAGACCGTGACGGCTCCTGCAGCGATGATTCTGAGGAACTGGAGTAGGAGGAGGAGTCAATGTGGACAGACTGGATTCCTGCAATCCTTGGAGTTGGCAGAACACGTACAGCGCCACTCGCAAGATCTGTACCCGGCTCTACAACATTGACCCAATGGGCAGTGAGGGAAAGGTATCATCCCTGGCCATGGGTACTGGTCCACGCATCGGTGGTCAGGTGGACCTTGCTACTGACGGCGTTTAGTAGCGCATGTTTAATTTTTCCCTCAACATGCTTTTGCAGACCAGGGACGGCTTGCCTGCTCAAATAAAATCGGCTGGGCACATTGTATTGTGGGACTGCCAATGCCATTAAGTTACGGAAACTGTCAGTCTCCACCAGCCTGAATGACAGCATTTCAAGGGACAGGAGTTTTGCAATGCCAGCATTCAGAGCCTGTGCTCGTGGATGGTTTGCCGAGTATGGCCGTCTTTTATCCCATGCCTGTGCTACCGATGGCTGTTTTGTGGCCTGGGAGTGTGAGGATGACAGGGAACTTGCAGCTGTGGGTGGAATAACACTGGGTCTCTGGACAACAGTGACAGAGGTTCTTCCATGGCGATCCTGTGAGGAAGCCGAACCAGCTGTGTGTGAGCTGGAGGAAGAGGCTCCAACACGAGCTGAAGATGTAGGTGCTGCTGTAGGTTGGCCTACATCTCCAGTGTGTCTTTGTAACTCAACCACGTGCTTTGACCGCACATGTTTCCACATATTTGTGGTATTAAGGTTACTGACACTTTTACCTCTTTTTACTTTTTGATTACACAGCTTGCATTTGACATAGCAAATATCATCTGCAATTGTGTCAAAAAAGGACCACGCAGTGCAAGTCCTGGGAGCGCCCGTTTTGGCTGTTGGAAGAGAACTGCTACGAACGGGTGCCAAACTGGAGGCTACAGGCAACCGAGTCTGCAGCCTACCTCTCCCTACTGTTTGGACCGTTGGGGCAATCTCTTCCTCAGAGCTGCTACCACCACCTTCCTGTTCCTCACGCCATGTTGGGTCTTGGACCTCATCATCTCCACTACCCTCTTCCAACACCTGCTGCTGTTGGGTGGTCTGGCCAGCACCATGCTCAACAGAAACTGGCACCTGAGTCTCATCATCATCAGATGCGTTCTGCGGTGTGCTGACCATCGGCACTGGCTCACCCGCCTCTTCACATTCAGAGAGACACAGCTGTTGCGCACATCACTGCATACTGCCTCTTCTTCACATTCCAGAATGCTGCTTGGCTGGGCCCCTGTTTGCAAGCCAACAGATTCTGAGAACAGAAGCAGAGACTCAGCTGGCTCCTTTACAGAGCTCTCTGAAGGCCTGGGCAATTTGGCAGGCGGTGAAGAGACAGATGGTTGTTCAACAGTGCTGTGGTCCTGAGAGGAGGTGGAAGGAATTGAAGTCGATGCATTGGCTGCCATCCAACCAACAACGGCTTCAATTTGTTCTTCCCGCAGCAGGGGGTACGCCGAGCTCCTACAAAAGTGCGCATAAAGGAACGCTCACGGGGAAAACTGGTGGATGCTGTGTCACTGGGTGCGGCAGCAGCCACAGAATCCCCACGTCCTCTCCCTGCTGAAACTCCACGGCCACGACCACGTGCCTTACTCCCTGCCTTCTTCATCTTGGTAGATTGATAAAGAAAGTCAGAAAAGTTATAAGGCCTAAGTGTGGTTATTCCTCAGAGACTGCAGTGAACACTGAAGACAACTGTTCACTATCTCTGAAAGGCTCTTTTGTGTACTTCTATAGTGTTTGCAACCAATGTATTGTATACGGATGGAAGCGCGTCACACTAATAGATTAGATTTTTTTCAAATATAATGGAGCAGCACCAATTTGAGAAAAATGTGAAGGATGAGGCAGTGACACACGCTCAGCAGACTACAACCAGCAGTGGTTGAAGAACTAACTGGAGCGTAATCTGCACTCAAAAAATGAAAAGCTCACAGACTACAGTGAACACTGCAGACAACTGTTCAGTAGCTGTGAAAGGCCCTTTGTGTACTTCTATAGTGTTTGCAACCAATGTATTGAATACGGATGGAAGCGCGTCACACTAATAGATTAGATTTTTTTCAAATATAATGGAGCAGCACCAATTTGAGAAAAATGTGAAGGATGAGGCAGTGACACACGCTCAGCAGACTACAACCAGCAGTGGTTGAAGAACTAACTGGAGCGTAATCTGCACTCAAAAAATGAAAAGCTCACAGACTACAGTGAACACTGCAGACAACTGTTCAGTAGCTGTGAAAGGCCCCTTTGTGTACTTCTATAGTGTTTGCAACCAATGTATTGAATACGGATGGAAGCGCGTCACACTAATAGATTAGATTTTTTTCAAATATAATGGAGCAGCACCAATTTGAGAAAAATGTGAAGGATGAGGCAGTGACACACGCTCAGCAGACTACAACCAGCAGTGGTTGAAGAACTAACTGGAGCGTAATCTGCACTCAAAAAATGAAAAGCTCACAGACTACAGTGAACACTGCAGACAACTGTTCAGTAGCTGTGAAAGGCCCCTTTGTGTACTTCTATAGTGTTTGCAACCAATGTATTGTATACGGATGGAAGCGCGTCACACTAATAGATTAGATTTTTTTCAAATATAATGGAGCAGCACCAATTTGTGAAAAATGTGAAGGATGAGGCAGTGACACACGCTCAGCAGACTACAACCAGCAGTGGTTGAAGAACTAACTGGAGCGTAATCTGCACTCAAAAAATGAATAGCTCACAGACTACAGTGAACACTGCAGACAACTGTTCAGTAGCTGTGAAAGGCCCCTTTGTGTACTTCTATAGTGTTTGCAACCAATGTATTGTATACGGATGGAAGCGCGTCACACTAATAGATTAGATTTTTTTCAAATATAATGGAGCAGCACCAATTTGAGAAAAATGTGAAGGATGAGGCAGTGACACACGCTCAGCAGACTACAACCAGCAGTGGTTGAAGAACTAACTGGAGCGTAATCTGCACTCAAAAAATGAAAAGCTCACAGACTACAGTGAACACTGCACACAACTGTTCACTATCTGTGAAAGGCTCCTTTCTGTACTTCTATAGTGTTTGCAACCAATGTATTGTATACGGATGGAAGCGCGTCACACTAATAGATCACTGTTAATTTCTATTGAATGGAGCTGCACCAATTCCACAAAATAAAATAAAAAAAAGAGTCAGTGAGTGACACGTGCAGATGCCTACAAACAGCGGTGGATGCAGAGCAAACTGCAGCGTCACCTGCACTCTCACACACACACCTTGCACAGAGCTGTTAAAACAACACTGCAAGGCAAAAGGAAGCTTTACACAGCGGTTGGTGAAATAGCCTGCCTAAAGCACAGTACACAAAATCGCAATCTCTAACTGTCCCTCAGAGTCAGCAGAGCAGCGTTCTGTCCCTAACTGAGTTCACAGCACAGTGATGCTAAAATGGCGGCGGCGCCTTTTATAGTGCATTCTGACATCTTTTCAGCAGCCAATCACAGCCATGCCATTAGTTAAGATGACCGCAGCAGTACAGGATGTGCCCACACTTCGTAGGATTCCTCATTGGCTGACTAAAATCACAGTGCCTCTCAAAGAATTATGGGAACTTCCGATTCCGGTATACGACATAGGAAAAATATCGGAACTAAGTATCGGAATTCCGATACAGCGAATATCGGCCGATACCCGATACTTGCGGTATCGGAATGCTCAACACTAGTGGTCAATACAAAGGACTGACAAATGATTTATTCTTTTCATAGGCTCTACAAATGAGCAAGGGATATTCATTTCATGTGGTGGAAAGGTGAACCTTACAGATTTTAAGCTTGCGAGCTTGGCACTCAGTCCTCCTGTAACTGTTGAAATGTTTTACAATGTATTGTTTTTATTGTCTGTACATGTCCATGCTTAATTGTAAAGTGCTGAGAAATGTGTTAGTGCTATAGAAATAAACATTGTTATTATTACTATTCTGTAAGCTAAACATTATATAGGAAGGGGTTCTTTACAGTTCATATAGTCAGACCATGGAATTCCCTACCACAAGAGGTATTAGCAGCAGACAATATACAAAAATTAAAAAAAAAATGGTTGAAGGCTCTTTTCGCAACAAATGGCATGGTGAGGTACAAATATTCAAGTTACTGATAATGTATTAATTGCTGAAAATGATTGAACTTGATGGGCTTACATATTTTTTCATCTATGTAACTATGACGCTTGACATGGGGGGTTGAATAATTCTGTGATTGCAATAGTCATTAAAAGTGTAATTTTGTGAAGAATTTGGAGCAGCCTCTTAATTACATAGTTAGTACAGTTGAAAAAAGACACATTCTTCAAGTTGAGGAATAGGAAAGGATAAAAATAATGGGGTATAGGTACATCATCATTAAAAGCAAGTGTTTTTCTCCTGATCCTGATTGTTAATCAACTGAAGCAAAATTCAGAAAAAGATTTTACATATTTCAGTATGCAAATTGCCTCAAGAGAAAAAGAGGACTTGAACTCTATAGCGCCACCTATTGGAAGTAGCGATCCTACAAGTCACAATCAACCCTTTAACGAGTCTTGTAATATGACTTAGGATAAAAGCCAAATCAGTATCTCAATTTGCAGACACGGTGTTTTGGGCTATTGGCCCTTGTCAGTGCAGAGTATGAGATCTGATTTGGCTAGGTGAGAGGCTCTGGACTGAGGTCTAAGGGGTAAGGTTTCTCCTTGTGGAGAGTGACATAACAGCTCTGGCTTGTCAAAGTAAGGAGGCTTATTCGCCGTGCAATGCTCCTCTGGGAAATTTAATATGCAAATTGCCTCAAGAGAAAAAGAGGACTTGAACTCTATAGCGCCACCTATTGGAAGTAGCGATCCTACAAGTCACAATCAACCCTTTAACGAGTCTTCTAATATGACTTAGAACATATTTCAGTAAGTATTTGTTTTTTTACTTCTAAAAAGCCCTTTTTGAAACCTTTGATGGTTTTTGCTGTGACCAGCTTCTACTATGGATATTGAACCTTTTTTTTATACTTTGGGAGTGTGCTCTTGACTTTTGAAGGAGTTTTAAATGAAACAGCTTTTGACCATATTTTTGTATGCGCTAAATTATCAACTTGTTCAAGTTAACCATGAATCAAGTTAAAAATGTATTTTGCTGAATGTTTCCTTAAAACCAAGGTCTTCCTTGACTCTAATTAGCATTGTGACTCTTCTTCTAATTTTTCTAACTATAAGGCATTGCTTTTATGAACTGGAGCCCAGAACTGAACTGCATATTCCAGTTGAGGCCGCATTAACTCTTTGTAAAGTGTTATTGTTAAATTAGTTGTGTTGAGCTTTTTTTGAATTGTTCTTTTTTCATTAGTTTATAGCAATTAAGAAAACTTTTTCTAAAAAGGCTGAATTGAAAATGGGGATTGAATAATATTAGTAGAAAGTACTAAACATTACTATTTAGTATTTAGATATTATGGCCAAGTCTTGGTTTGGATTTTAAGATCTAGTTTGGATTTCATTTAAGTTTATATTGAATCAGATAGAAATGTCGCACTAATAATATGTTCAATGTACAGTGAGGAAAATAAGTTTTTGATACACTGCCGATTTTTTCAAGTTTTCCCACCTACAAAGAATGGAGAGATATGTATTTTTATCGTGGTTGTACTTCAACTGTAAGAGACAGAATCTAAAAATAAAAAAAAAACAGAAAATCACATTGTACAGTATGATTTTTAAATACCGTATATACCCATGTATAAGCCGAGATTTTCAGCCCATTTTTTAGGGCTGAAAGTCCCCCTCTCGGCTTATACGTGGGTCATATACGGGGTCGGTGGGGGAGGGGGAGCGGGGGTGTCGGATCATACTCACCCCTCCGCCGGCGCGGTCTCTGCAGCCCCCCTGCTTCTCCCACGATCTCCGGCTCCTTCCTGCAGCGGTCACATGGCACCGCTCATCAAAGTCATGAATATGCACATATTCATGACTTTAATGAGTGGTACCACGTGACCGCTGCAGGACTGAAGCGCTGCAGAGAGCGCTGGGAGAAGAGGAGAGGCTGCAGGGATGCGCGGCGGAGGGGTGAGTATAGCTATATTTACCTGTCCCCGTGCCACCATTGCGTGCTGCTCCCTCGGTCCTGGCTGTGAATGTTCAGGCAGAGGGCGCGATGACGTCGTTAGTGCGCGCCCCGCCCCCTGCCAGATCATTCACAGCCAGAGGAGTCAGACCGAGGGAGCAGAGCGCAACGGTGCAGAGAGGACAGGTAAATATCTCAGGTGCCGGGGTCCTGAGCGAGCGGTGACACCGGCACCTGTCCCCTATAGCGCGCCGCTGTCACCGCCTGCTCAGGACACTGGCACCTGGCCCCCAGCGACGAGAGGTGAGTATGTCATTTTTTTTTGCAGCAGCAGCATATGAGGCCTATACTATGGGCGTAATTGTGCAACATATGGGGCATAATATGGAGCATATGGGCATAATATGGAACATATGGGGCATAATCTGGAGCATATGGGGCATAAGCTGTGGAACATATGGGGCATAATCTGGAGCATATGGGGCATAAGCTGTGGAACATATGGGGGCATAATCTGGAGCATATGGGGGCATAAGCTGTGGAACATATGGGGGCATATATCATGGAGCATATGGGGGCATATGAATGCGTGGGAAACATATGGGGGCATAATCTGGAGCATATGGGGGCATAAGCTGTGGAACATATGGGGGCATAATATATGGAGCATATGGGGGCATAATCTGGAACATATGGGGGCATAATCTGGAGCATATGGGGGCATAAGCTGTGGAACATATGGGGCATAATCTGGAGCATATGGGGCATATTGGAACATATGGGGCATAATCTGGAGCATATGGGGATAAGCTGTGGAATTGGGGGCATAATCTGTGGAACATATGGGGCATAATCTGGAGCATATGGGGGCATAATCTGTGGAACATATGGGGCATAATCTGGAGCATATGGGGCATAATCTGTGCAATGATATTGTATTGGCCATTTCAAGATTCCGGTCGTCGGTTGCACATTTTGACTTCTCACAGCTGAGCTGCTGTTTCTTTGTGTTTGGCAGCTAGGGAGTTAATTCTGTCTGTGCTCGGTGCTGGGACTGGGTGCAGTTTCTCCCGGCTGCAATTGATTATTTGTTGATTGGTTTCCTTTAAATTCCTGGTTGTCTGCTTGGGGAGTTGCCAGTGAAACCTTCATGCAGACCACAGATAGGAATGAATCTGTATAGACTTTAGTTGTGAGCTCCTTAGTTGTTCTAAGCTCAACTTGGTTAGAGTTTATTTCCCAGACCATTTATGTTCCTTTGGTGTTTGAGTGTGTATGCAAGCGAGTGTTATCCTGTCTGTCTTATATGTCTAATCTGTGTATTTAGCTAAGATCAGCCCATATCCCTTTGGTGGTAGTCAGGATCCTTCTTAGGACTGATTACAGGGTTCAGGGTCTGATAGGAGACAGGGTTAGGTTGGAGACTTGGACCTCTGAACCATTATCAGTACCTCCAAGGTGAGGGATTAGTTAGGACCCCAGTTTAGGGTCAGGTTAGATCCCGGTCCACCTCTTTCCTGTTTCAGCTCATCAAGTCCTCAAGATTAACCCTGAGTTCAGCAGATATCGTGTCAGGTAAATCTATTCTATACTTACATGCTGATGTTGCTATACTAGTTGTTGTATAGAGTGTTGTTCCTGTATTAATGGTTTACTGACATTGTATACATATCATTAGACAGCGTGACATTTTCACTGGCCATAAAAATTATCTCCAGTTTCCATGGATCCAGTAGCCCAGCTGGCTCTGCAGTTGCAGGGATTATCCATGGAGCTGACGGACATTAAGTCCAAAGTTTTGTCTCCCCTGGAGCAAACCAGAGTTGAACCTAAGGTTGCTCTCCCGGACAGGTTCACTGGTGGGCGAGACAAATTTTTCACCTTCCGGGAGGCATGTAAATTGTATTTTCGGCTTCGGCCTCGATCATCAGGGAGTGAGGAGCAGAGAGTGGGAATTGTTATCTCACTTCTGCAAGGGGACCCTCAATCCTGGGCATTTTCCCTTCCTCCGGGATCCCGGGCTCTAATGTCTGTAGATCAATTTTTTACTGCCCTGGGATTGGTATATGATGACCCAGATCGGGTCTCTCTTGCTGAGACAAAATTACGTAAGATACAGCAGGGAGATCGTCCTGCAGAGGAATTTGCTTCTGAGTTTCGTAGATGGGCCACAGATACTCAGTGGAATGACCCAGCTCTTAGGAGCCAGTTTTGTCATGGGCTTTCTGATAAATTAAAAGACGTTTTGGCTCAGTATGAGTCTCCTCCTTCTCTGGAGGCTGCTATGGCCTTAGCTATCCGTACTGATAGACGGCTTCGGGAGAGGGGTGAGGTAACCCCACTCCCTGTTGTTTCTCCACCTACCACTAAAGTCCCTTATGTTGAGGTTCCCTTGTCTATTCGGATGAGCCTATGCAGTTGGGAGGGACATCATTTCGTAGGAGGGGATTGGCGGTACGCCGCAGGACTAGAAGATGTTTTTTCTGCGGGAAAGAGGGACATTTTGTTGGAGAATGTCCATCCCGTGCCTTGTTGAGCCAAAAGTCGCCGGAAAACTGTTAATCCCAGGTTGTGTGGTGGACGACAACCTGGGAGTATGTATTTCATCCGCCAGTTCTTCTCAGTTCCTTGTACCAGTGGAGGTGGTAGTTGGTACGAGAGTGGAGAGATTGTCTGTTCTTCTTGATAGTGGTTCCGGGGCTAATCTGGTTGACGCTCAGTTTGCTCAGGCTCAAGGTATGCATCTGAGTGTATTGGTCAAACCGATCCCTATATTCTCCATTGACGCCAGGCCTCTCGGCCAAGGTAGCTTTGTTCATGAGGTTCATAACATTGACCTTCGGGTAGGGGCAATACATAGGGAACAATTATCTTGTTATGTGTTGGAGGGTCTACCTACTCCCATTGTGTTGGGACTTCCTTGGTTGGTTAAACATAACCCTGTGATTAATTGGCAGTCCAGAGAAATAAGCCAATGGGGTGAGTTTTGCAAAAGCAACTGCATGAACACAGTCATCAGTGCGGTCGTGCCTAGTACATTGCCTCCTTTTTTGGAGGATTTTGGGGATGTTTTCTCTGAGGAGGGGTGTCAGGAGTTGCCTCCTCATCGCGTGTATGACTGCTCTATTAATCTCCTTCCTGATGCTAAGTTGCCTAAAGCTAGGTTGTATAATCTTTCTGGTCCTGAGAGGCAGGCTATGAAAGATTATATTTCTGAAAGTCTGGCCAAAGGGCATATTAGACCTTCATCTTCCCCAGTAGCCGCGGGGTTCTTCTTTGTGAAGAAGAAAGATGGAGGCCTACGCCCTTGCTTGGATTTCCGCGAACTTAATCGGATTACTGTTCGAGATCCGTATCCACTCCCTCTTATTCCTGATCTCTTCAATCAAATTGTTGGCGCCAAATGGTTTTCTAAATTGGATCTCAGGGGGGCGTATAATCTGATTAGGATAAAAGAGGGGGATGAGTGGAAAACGGCGTTTAACACGCCGGAGGGACATTATGAGAACCTAGTCATGCCTTTTGGTCTGACTACTGCACCAGCAGTATTCCAACATTTTGTTAATGACATTTTTCGTCACCTTGTGGGGCTGTTTGTGGTTGTATATTTGGACGACATTTTAATTTACTCGCCAGATCTTGTGTCTCATCAGGAGCATGTGAGACAGGTGTTGCAGATCTTGCGAGACAATAAATTATACGCCAAACTGGAGAAGTGTGTATTTGCCGTACAGGAACTTCAGTTTTTGGGTTTTTTGGTGTCAGCCTCCGGTTTCCGTATGGACCCTGAAAAGGTGAGAGCAGTGCTTGAATGGGATCAGCCAGGGGATCTTAAGGCTCTGCAGCGTTTTTTGGGGTTTGCTAACTACTACCGGAAATTTATTTGTAATTTCTCATCTGTCGTCAAACCTCTCACTGACATGACAAGAAAAGGGACGGATTTTTCTAAATGGTCGGACAAAGCTTGCCAAGCCTTTTCCTCTTTGAAGAAATGTTTTGCTTCGGCACCCGTTCTCATCCAACCAGATGCATCTCAGCCGTTCATTGTGGAGGTGGATGCGTCTGACGTAGGGGTGGGTGCTATATTGTCCCAGGGTCCGTCCCCTGGTAAATGGCATCCGTGCGCTTTCTTTTCTAAGAAATTGTCGTCCGCCGAAAGGAATTATGATATCGGCAATAGGGAACTTTTGGCCATTAAGTTAGCTTTTGAAGAATGGCGTCACTTTTTGGAGGGGGCAGTCCACCCGGTTACCGTTATTACTGATCACAAGAACCTGTTGTATTTGGAATCCGCTAAGCGTCTGAATTCCAGACAAGCTCGATGGTCGTTGTTTTTTACCAGGTTTAATTTTGTCGTCACTTATCGCCCGGGGTCTAAGAATGTAAAGGCTGATGCCTTGTCTCGCAGTTTCCCAGGGGCCGGGAAAACGGATGACCCGAGTCCTATCCTTCAGGAGGGGGTGGTAGTGTCGGCTGTATTTTCTGAGCTTGAGGAGGAGGTGTTAGAGGCTCAGGGGGACGCCCCTGCAGGACCTCCAGGGAGACTGTTTGTCCCAAATCTGTTGAGACAAAAGGTTATTGAGGCACATCATAATTCTGCTCTAGCAGGACATCCAGGGAGTAAGGCTACTTTAGATCTCCTTTCTCGCCGGTTTTGGTGGCCTAATGCTAATAAAGATGTTATAACTTTTGTCGCGTCATGTGGGGTGTGTGCTCGCTCTAAAACCCCTCATACCCGTCCGTCTGGGACCCTTTTACCCTTGAAACTTCCGGAGCGTCCATGGACTCATTTATCTATGGACTTCATTACGGACCTTCCTCCGTCGTCAGGGAATACTGTCATACTGGTGGTTGTTGACAGGTTCAGTAAGATGGCACATTTCGTTGCTCTTCCTGCACTCCCTAATGCTAAAACTCTGGCGCAGGTGTTCATTAGGGAGATCGTTAGACTTCATGGGTTGCCTTCTGATGTGGTGTCAGATAGGGGGTCTCAGTTTGTGTCCAAATTTTGGAGGGCATTTTGTTTACGTCGGGGGATGCAATTGTCATTTTCCTCGGCTTTTCATCCGCAGACCAATGGTCAGACAGAGCGTCTGAATCAGAGCTTAGAGACATATCTCCGGTGTTTTGTCTCAGAGAACCAAGAGGACTGGTCTTCTTTCTTGCCTCTGGCAGAGTTCGCTCTTAACAACAGGCGGAGCGAGTCACTGGTAAGTCCCCGTTTTTTGGGGCATATGGTTTTCATCCCCAGATTTGTACTTTCAATGGGGGGGCCCTTCTGGGGTTCCTGAGGAGGAGCGTTTCTCGTCGTCACTTGCTTCTGTGTGGAGAGGTGTATTGAATAATCTGAGTGCGATGGGGAACCGTTACAAACGTATGGCTGATAGGAGGAGAGTTTCTGGTCCAGATCTGAATGTGAACGATCTGGTATGGTTGTCTACAGGAATATAAAACTTAAAGTGCCCTCCTGGAAACTGGGTCCCAGATTCATCGGGCCGTACAGGATCAGTTCCATAATTAATCCTGTGGCATTTCGTCTGGACCTCCCTCCTACGTTTAAAATTCATAATGTGTTCCACAAGTCATTACTTAAAAGGTATGTGGCACCAGTCATACCGTCACCTCTACCTCCTCCTCCTGTGTTGGTCAATGGTAACTTGGAATTTCAAGTATCAAAGATCATTGACTCACGTCTGAATCGCGGTCCCTTCAGTACTTGGTGCATTGGAAGGGGTATGGTCCAGAGGAGAGGACGTGGGTCCCTGCGTCTGATGTTAACGCAGATCGTTTGGTTCGGACCTTCCACAGAACTCACCCGGGCAGGCCTGGCCCTGAGGGTCCGGAGGCCCTCGTAGAAGGGGGGGTACTGTCATGTGTACATTGCCACGAAGATCGTCGCGGTTGCACATTTTGACTTCTCACAGCTGAGCTGCTGTTTCTTTGTGTTTGGCAGCTAGGGAGTTAATTCTGTCTGTGCTCGGTGCTGGGACTGGGTGCAGTTTCTCCCGGCTGCAATTGATTATTTGTTGATTGGTTTCCTTTAAATTCCTGGTTGTCTGCTTGGGGAGTTGCCAGTGAAACCTTCATGCAGACCACAGATAGGAATGAATCTGTATAGACTTTAGTTGTGAGCTCCTTAGTTGTTCTAAGCTCAACTTGGTTAGAGTTTATTTCCAGACCATTTATGTTCCTTTGGTGTTTGAGTGTGTATGCAAGCGAGTGTTATCCTGTCTGTCTTATATGTCTAATCTGTGTATTTAGCTAAGATCAGCCATATCCCTTTGGTGGTAGTCAGGATCCTTCTTAGGACTGATTACAGGGTTCAGGGTCTGATAGGAGACAGGGTTAGGTTGGAGACTTGGACCTCTGAACCATTATCAGTACTCCAAGGTGAGGGATTAGTTAGGACCCAGTTTAGGGTCAGGTTAGATCCCGGTCCACCTCTTTCCTGTTTCAGCTCATCAAGTCCTCAAGATTAACCCTGAGTTCAGCAGATATCGTGTCAGGTAAATCTATTCTATACTTACATGCTGATGTTGCTATACTAGTTGTTGTATAGAGTGTTGTTCCTGTATTAATAGTTTACTGACATTGTATACATATCATTAGACAGCGTGACAATAATCTGTGCAGCATATGGGGGCATAATCTGTGGAGCATCATATGGGGGCCTAATCATTTTTCACCCTAGGCTTATACGCGAGTCAATACGTTTTCCCAGTTTTTT
>JARQOD010002820.1:0-48544 GCA_033576555.1 Oophaga sylvatica | reverse complement strand
TGGCAACTGTCACGCTAAAAGACACTTTTTATTGCAAAAAATAGTTTTTGCATCACCACATTTTGAGATCTATAATTTTTGCATATTTTGGCCCACAAAGTCATATGAGGTCTTATTTTTTGCGGTACAAGTTGACGTTTTTATTGATACCATTTTTGGGCACGTGACATTTTTTGATCACTTTTTATTACAATTTTTTGGAGGTTAGAATGAACAAAAATCAGCAATTCATGAATTTCTTTTGGGAGGCGTTTATACCATTCCACGTGTGGTAAAATTGATAAAGCAGTTTTATTCTTCGGGTTAGAACGATTACGGCGATATCTCATTTATATCATTTTTTAATGTTTTGGCGCTTTTATACAATAAAAACAATTTTATATAAAAAATAATTATTTTTGCATCGCTTTATTCTGCGAGCTATAACTTTTTTATTTTTTCGCTGATGATGCTGTATGGCGGCTCGTTTTTTGCAGGACTAGATGACGTTTTCAGAGGTACCATGTTTTTTTATATCCGTCTTTTTGATCGCGTGTTATTCCACTTTTTGTTTGGCGGTGTCATGATAAAGCATTGTTTTTTTGCTTTGTTTTTATTTTTTATTTTTTAAGGGGTTCGCTAAAGGGGTTAACTAATGGGTCAGTTTTATAGCGTGGGTCGTTACGGACGCGGCGATACCAATTATGTGTACTTTTATTGTTTTGTTTTTTTTATTTAGATGAAGAAATGAATTTATTGGGGAATATTTTTTTTTTTTATGATTTTTTTTAACACTTGTTATTTTTATTTTTTTTTACTTTGTCCCAGGATGGGACATCACTGTATAATACCTGATCGGTGGTGTGACAGTGTGCACAGCACTCTGTCACACCTGCGATCGCTCCGGCATCGCTGCAGACTTCTCAGTCCCTGCTCTCAGCAGGCACTGAGGAAGCCGCCTCCCTGCAGGACCTGGAAGGACCCCGGCACCATCTTGGATCCGGGGTCCTGCAGGGAGGAGGGACCCTCTGAACAGTGCGACACATCGCGCTGTTCTGGGGTCTCAGGGGGCGTGCAGGGAGCCCCGTCCCTGCGCGAAGCTCCCCTGTGCCCCCAGTACACCGCGATCATGTTTGATCGCGGTGTGCCAGAGGTTAATGTGCTGGGAGCGGTCCTTGACCGCTCCTGGCACATAGTGCTGGGTGTCAGCTGTGATAATCAGCTGACACCCGGCCGCGATCGGCTGCGCTCCCACTGGGAGCGTGTCCGATTGCATGGGACGTACTATCCCGTCCCTGGTCATACGGGCCCAGGTACCATGGACGGGATAGTTCGTCCGATGGCAGTAAGGGGTTAATGACTTGTGATTAGTCTCATAGTTATTCAACTACTTCATTACATTATGAATTAGGAAGCTTAGTTCTGAAATGAGTCAGATGTTTGATGACCCGTGTTCCGTGGTTTTAGCAATAAAGTTACAATAAACAAGGATTTTTCTTGAGAAGGATGGACTGCTGGCTTTTCTCTTACTGAAATATATTTATAAGCTCTGCTTAATCTGCCAACCATCCAAGTGTGAGCTATTCGTTTTCTTATGTCAGAAAAGTTGGGCTTGTTTAACTTGGTAATTACAGAGAGGCGATCTCATGTACATGTGTAAATACATGTGTGGTCAATAGAGTTGAGCGATACTTTCCGATATCCAAAAGTATCGGAATCGGAATGGTATCGCCGATACCCAAAAAATATCGGCGATACCCGATACCGATACCGGAAATCCAATGTAAGTCTATGGGAACAAAATATCGGAATTAAAAAAACCCCATTCTTGCCTTGTTGGTTAATTGTACATGAAGGAAAACAACAAAGAGTAATGTAGAATGTATTGGGGAAGGTTGAGGAGACATTAAAGGCATAGATGTTTAACCCAATCAAATGGAATAGCATAAATATTTTTTTTTTTAAAGATGTTCGGATTGACGAACAAATTGACAATGTTGTTAACGTTTTTTTCTATTTTGGCAAATATGTATATTTCACAACTTCCATGCTCTTCACCTTTTTAACTTTTGACACACTTTCTCCTTCATAATCTTCAGCAGCATCATCTTTTTCATCAAATTATTCTTCATCTTCACCTTCTTTATCTTCTTCTTAAACTTCTTGCTATTCATCTTTTTGTTAACATTACTCATATTCTTCTTATTAAACTATTATTCTTATTCATATTGTACTTCATCTTCTTCATCATATTCTTATTTGTGACAGAGATTCCTGTACTTGTAATCTGTCAAAGTATGAATTTTTCATCCTTCCGTTCTTGCTGTCACAAAAGATTTAAATTACAACAGTATTTGTCCGTGTTCAGTTTAGCCTGCAGCAGCAGGCATTTTCCAGGGGCACCACGAGGAGGAACGGACTCACCCCCATACACTGCTTAGTCTTCTTCTGCTTATAATTTAGAGCATATATTTTGCTCTTCATTTTGGTCTTATACTTCATGTTCTTCTGCTTTTTGATCTTCTGCTTATTGTTCTTAAGTCTCTTGTTCTGTATCTTGTAGTTTGTCTTAACCTTCTTAGTCCTGTTTGGTAATCTTTTATTTCTTCTTTGTGATGGTGTTTAGGCTGGTTGGCTTGATGCTCGTCGTCCTTGTGGTGGTCATCTTCTTCGGGGTGGTCATCAGGGTCGTCGTCTTCATTGTTGGAGATCCAGAGTGATTTCCCAAAAAAACATTGAAAAAATCTTCAATTTGTAAAAGTAGCACAAGGTACAAGAGCCAATGCAAGTAACGAGGACCAGCTGACTGTGCTGGAACCCGGAGGGGCAGCAGAAGGAAAAGAGCCAATAGCACAACCGAGGACCAGCTGACGTTACTGGGACACGGTTACTAAGCAGGAGGTACCTGTGCTCCAAAGCACTACCAAGGACCAGCAGACGTTGCTGGAACTCAGATACCGAGATGGAGGCACCTAGGCCAAAGGCACTGCGGAGAACCAGCTGACGGTACGGGACCCGGACGGGTAGCAGAAGGTACAAGAGCCATGCAAGTAACGAGGACCAGCTGACTGGCTGGAACCCGGAGGGGCAGAAAGTAAAGAGCCAATGCACAACGAGGACCAGCTGACGTTACTGGACACGGTTACAAGCAGGAGGTGCCTGTGCTCCAAGCAGTACCAAGGACCAGCAGACGTTGCTGGAACTCGGATACCGAGATGGAGGCACCTAGGCCAAAGGCACTGCGGAGAGCCAGCTGACGTACTGGAACCCGGACGGTAGCAGAAGGTACAAGAGCCAATGCAAGTAACGAGGACCAGCTGACTGTGCTGGAACCCGGAGGGGCAGCAGAAGGAAAAGAGCAATGGCACAACCGAGGACCAGCTGACGTTACTGGGACACGGTTACTAAGCAGGAGGTACCTGTGCTCCAAAGCACTACCAAGGACCAGCAGACGTTGCTGGAACTCGATACCGAGATGGAGGCACCTAGGCAAAGGCACTGCGGAGAACCAGCTGACGGTACTGAACCGGACGGGTAGCAGAAGGTACAAGAGCCAATGCAAGTAACGAGGACCAGCTGACTGTGCTGGAACCCGGAGGGGCAGCAGAAGGAAAAGAGCCAATGGCACAACCGAGGACCAGCTGACGTTATGGGACACGGTTACTAAGCAGGAGGTACCTGTGCTCCAAAGCACTACCAAGGACCAGCAGACGTTGCTGGAACTCGGATACGAGATGGAGGCACCTAGCCAAAGGCACTGCGGAGAACCAGTTGACGTACTGGAACCCGGACGGGTAGCAGAAGGTACAAGAGCCATGCAAGTACGAGGACCAGCTGACTGTGCTGGAACCCGGAGGGGCAGCAGAAGAAAAGAGCAATGGCACAACCGAGACCAGTGACGTTACTGGGACACGTTACTAAGCAGGAGGTACCTGTGCTCCAAAGCACTACCAAGGACCAGCAACGTTGCTGGAACTCGGATACCGAGATGGAGGCACCTAGGCCAAAGCACTGCGAGAACCATTGACGGTACTGGAACCGGAGGGTAGAGAAGGTACAAGAGCCAATGCAGTAAGAGGACCACTGACTGTGCTGGAACCCGGAGGGGCAGCAGAAGGAAAAGAGCAATGGCACAACCGAGGACAGCTGACGTTACTGGGACACGGTTACTAAGCAGGAGGTACCTGTGCTCCAAAGCACTACCAAGGACCAGCAGACGTTGTGGAACTCAGATACCGAGATGGAGGCACCTAGGCCAAAGGCACTGCGGAGAACCAGCTGACGGTACTGGAACCGGACGGGTAGCAGAAGGTACAAGAGCCAATGCAAGTAACGAGGACCAGCTGACTGTGCTGGAACCCGGAGGGGCAGCAGAAGGAAAAGAGCCAATGGCACAACCGAGGACCAGCTGACGTTACTGGGACACGGTTACTAAGCAGGAGGTACCTGTGCTCCAAACACTACCAAGGACCAGCAGACGTTGCTGGAACTCGGATACCGAGATGGAGGCACCTAGGCCAAAGGCACTGCGGAGAACCAGTTGACGGTACTGGAACCCGGACGGGTAGCAGAAGGTACAAGAGCCAATGCAAGTAACGAGGACCAGCTGACTGTGCTGGAACCCGGAGGGGCAGCAGAAGGAAAAGAGCCAATGGCACAACCGAGGACCAGCTGACGTTACTGGGACACGGTTACTAAGCAGGAGGTACCTGTGCTCCAAAGCACTACCAAGGACCAGCAGACGTTGCTGGAACTCGGATACCGAGATGGAGGCACCTAGGCCAAAGGCACTGCGGAGAACCAGTTGACGGTACTGGAACCCGGACGGGTAGCAGAAGGTACAAGAGCCAATGCAAGTAACGAGGACCAGCTGACTGTGCTGGAACCCGGAGGGGCAGCAGAAGGAAAAGAGCCAATGGCACAACCGAGGACCAGCTGACGTTACTGGGACACGGTTACTAAGCAGGAGGTACCTGTGCTCCAAAGCACTACCAAGGACCAGCAGACGTTGCTGGAACTCGGATACCGAGATGGAGGCACCTAGGCCAAAGGCACTGCGGAGAACCAGTTGACGGTACTGGAACCCGGACGGGTAGCAGAAGGTACAAGAGCCAATGCAAGTAACGAGGACCAGCTGACTGTGCTGGAACCCGGAGGGGCAGCAGAAGG
Organism: Oophaga sylvatica; assembly: GCA_033576555.1. Classification (NCBI taxonomy): domain Eukaryota; kingdom Metazoa; phylum Chordata; class Amphibia; order Anura; family Dendrobatidae; genus Oophaga; species Oophaga sylvatica. The sequence continues at coordinate 43,396 of JARQOD010002820.1, read as the reverse complement.
AAAAGAGCCAATGGCACAACCGAGGACCAGCTGACGTTACTGGGACACGGTTACTAAGCAGGAGGTACCTGTGCTCCAAAGCACTACCAAGGACCAGCAGACGTTGCTGGAACTCGGATACCGAGATGGAGGCACCTAGGCCAAAGGCACTGCGGAGAACCAGTGACGGTACTGGAACCCGGACGGGTAGCAGAAGGTACAAGAGCCAATGCAAGTAACGAGGACCAGCTGACTGTGCTGGAACCCGGAGGGGCAGCAGAAGGAAAAGAGCCAATGGCACAACCGAGGACCAGCTGACGTTACTGGGACACGGTTACTAAGCAGGAGGTACCTGTGCTCCAAGCACTACCAAGGACCAGCAGACGTTGCTGGAACTCGGATACCGAGATGGAGGCACCTAGGCCAAAGGCACTGCGGAGAACCAGTGACGGTACTGGAACCGGACGGGTAGCAGAAGGTACAAGAGCCAATGCAAGTAACGAGGACCAGCTGACTGTGCTGGAACCCGGAGGGGCAGCAGAAGGAAAAGAGCCAATGGCACAACCGAGGACCAGCTGACGTTACTGGGACACGGTTACTAAGCAGGAGGTACCTGTGCTCCAAACACTACCAAGGACCAGCAGACGTTGCTGGAACTCGGATACCGAGATGGAGGCACCTAGGCCAAAGGCACTGCGGAGAACAGTTGACGGTACTGGAACCCGGACGGGTAGCAGAAGGTACAAGAGCCAATGCAAGTAACGAGGACCAGCTGACTGTGCTGGAACCCGGAGGGGCAGCAGAAGAAAGAGCCAATGGCACAACCGAGGACCAGCTGACGTTACTGGGACACGGTTACTAAGCAGGAGGTACCTGTGCTCCAAAGCACTACCAAGGACCAGCAGACGTTGCTGGAACTCGGATACCGAGATGGAGGCACCTAGGCCAAGGCACTGCGGAGAACCAGTTGACGGTACTGGAACCCGGACGGGTAGCAGAAGGTACAAGAGCCAATGCAAGTAACGAGGACCAGCTGACTGTGCTGGAACCCGGAGGGGCAGCAGAAGGAAAGAGCCAATGGCACAACCGAGGACCAGCTGACGTTACTGGGACACGGTTACTAAGCAGGAGGTACCTGTGCTCCAAAGCACTACCAAGGACCAGCAGACGTTGCTGGAACTCGATACCGAGATGGAGGCACCTAGGCCAAAGGCACTGCGGAGAACCAGCTGACGGTACTGGAAACCGGACGGGTAGCAGAAGGTACAAGAGCCAATGCAAGTAACGAGGACCAGCTGACTGTGCTGGAACCCGGAGGGGCAGCAGAAGGAAAAGAGCCAATGGCACAACCGAGGACCAGCTGACGTTACTGGGACACGGTTACTAAGCAGGAGGTACCTGTGCTCCAAAGCACTACCAAGGACCAGCAGACGTTGCTGGAACTCGGATACCGAGATGGAGGCACCTAGGCCAAAGGCACTGCGGAGAACCAGTTGACGGTACTGGAACCGGACGGGTAGCAGAAGGTACAAGAGCCAATGCAAGTAACGAGGACCAGCTGACTGTGCTGGAACCCGGAGGGGCAGCAGAAGTAAAAGAGCCAATGGCACAACCGAGGACCAGCTGACGTTACTGGGACACGGTTACTAAGCAGGAGGTCCTGTGCTCCAAAGCACTACCAAGGACCAGCAGACGTTGCTGGAACTCGGATACCGAGATGGAGGCACCTAGGCCAAAGGCACTGCGGAGACCAGCTGACCGGTACTGGAAACCGGACGGGTAGCAGAAGGTACAAGAGCCAATGCAAGTAACGAGGACCAGCTGACTGTGCTGGAACCGGAGGGGCAGCAGAAGGAAAAGAGCCAATGGCACAACCGAGGACCAGCTGACGTTACTGGGACACGGTTACTAAGCAGGAGGTACCTGTGCTCCAAAGCACTACCAAGGACCAGCAGACGTTGCTGGAACTCGGATACCGAGATGGAGGCACCTAGGCCAAAGGCACTGCGGAGAACCAGCTGACGGTACTGGAACCCGGACGGGTAGCAGAAGGTACAAGAGCCAATGCAAGTAACGAGGACCAGCTGACTGTGCTGGAACCGGAGGGGCAGCAGAAGGAAAAGAGCCAATGGCACAACCGAGGACCAGCTGACGTTACTGGGACACGGTTACTAAGCAGGAGGTACCTGTGCTCCAAAGCACTACCAAGGACCAGCAGACGTTGCTGGAACTCGGATACCGAGATGGAGGCACCTAGGCCAAAGGCACTGCGGAGAACCAGTGACGGTACTGGAAACCCGGACGGGTAGCAGAAGGTACAAGAGCCAATGCAAGTAACGAGGACCAGCTGACTGTGCTGGAACCCGGAGGGGCAGCAGAAGGAAAAGAGCCAATGGCACAACCGAGGACCAGCTGACGTTACTGGGACACGGTTACTAAGCAGGAGGTACCTGTGCTCCAAAGCACTACCAAGGACCAGCAGACGTTGCTGGAACTCGGATACCGAGATGGAGGCACCTAGGCCAAAGGCACTGCGGAGAACCAGTTGACGGTACTGGAACCCGGACGGGTAGCAGAAGGTACAAGAGCCAATGCAAGTAACGAGGACCAGCTGACTGTGCTGGAACCCGGAGGGGCAGCAGAAGGAAAAGAGCCAATGGCACAACCGAGGACCAGCTGACGTTACTGGGACACGGTTTACTAAGCAGGAGGTACCTGTGCTCCAAAGCACTACCAAGGACCAGCAGACGTTGCTGGAACTCGGATACCGAGATGGAGGCACCTAGGCCAAAGGCACTCGGAGAACCAGTTGACGGTACTGGAACCCGGACGGGTAGCAGAAGGTACAAGAGCCAATGCAAGTAACGAGGACCAGCTGACTGTGCTGGAACCCGGAGGGGCAGCAGAAGGAAAAGAGCCAATGGCACAACCGAGGACCAGCTGACGTTACTGGGACACGGTTACTAAGCAGGAGGTACCTGTGCTCCAAAGCACTACCAAGGACCAGCAGACGTTGCTGGAACTCGGATACCGAGATGGAGGCACCTAGGCCAAAGGCACTGCGGAGAACCAGTTGACGGTACTGGAACCCGGACGGGTAGCAGAAGGTACAAGAGCCAATGCAAGTAACGAGGTCCAGCTGACTGTGCTGGAACCGGAGGGGCAGCAGAAGGAAAAGAGCCAATGGCACAACCGAGGACCAGCTGACGTTACTGGGACACGGTTACTAAGCAGGAGGTACCTGTGCTCCAAAGCACTACAAGGACCAGCAGACGTTGCTGGAACTCGGATACCGAGATGGAGGCACCTAGGCCAAAGGCACTGCGGAGAACCAGCTGACGTACTGGAACCCGGATGGGTAGCAGAAGGTACAAGAGCCAATCCAATAACGAGGACAGCTGACTGTGCTGGAACCGGAGGGGCAGCAGAAGGAAAAGAGCCAATGGCACAACCGAGGACCAGCTGACGTTACTGGGACACGGTTACTAAGCAGGAGGTACCTTTGCTCCAAAGCACTACCAAGGACCAGCAGACATTGCTGGAACTCGGATACCGAGATGGAGGCACCTAGGCCAAAGGCACTGTGGAGAACCAGCTGACGGTACTGGAACCCGGACGGGTAGCAGAAGGTACCCATGGAAATTTAAGTTGACAGGCCGCGAGCTGGTCGCAGTTACCGAATCCCACAGTACTACAGTGGGTGATTGTCCTATTGTCACAACGGAAACAGCCTTTATTTGCATATCCCGCAGCACACATATGAAGCACCTAAACTCCAGGCGCCATAGAGTCGGGTAACCCGACCGCAACACGACAGGACAACTTATTGGAGGCTAAGTGACGTTTACACTGACAGGAAACAGATGGCGTGCTGTAACCAGTCTGGGCAGGAGTGAGTACCCGTGCCAATGACACTTCCGAGCAACAACTGTCGCTGTTGGAGCCCAGGGATGAGAAGAGAACCGGTTGGAGGCAGCAGGACTTTTTGCCGTTCACACAGCAGGGGAACAGCTGACATTACTGAACCCCAGTAACACAGGAGCAAGTGTTGAATGTGCTAACAGCACTTCCGAGCAACAACTGTCGGTGTTGGAGCCCAGGGATGAGAAGAGAACCGGTTGGAGGCAGCAGGACTTTTTGCCGTTCACACAGCAGGGGAACAGCTGACATTACTGAACCCCAGTAACACAGGAGCAAGTGTTGACTGTGCTAACAGCACTTCCGAGCAACAACTGTCGGTGTTGGAGCCCAGGGATGAGAAGAGAACCGGTTGGAGGCAGCAGGACTTTTTGCCGTTCACACAGCAGGGGAACAGCTGACATTACTGAACCCCAGTAACACAGGAGCAAGTGTTGACTGTGCTAACAGCACTTCCAGGCAACAACTGGTGGTGTTGGAGCCCAGGGATGAGAAGACAACAGGGTGGAGGCAGCAGGACTTTTTGCCGTTCACACAGCAGGGGAACAGCTGACATTACTGAACCCCAGTAACACAGGAGCAAGTGTTGACTGTGCTAACAGCACTTCCAGGCAACAACTGGCGGTGTTGAAGCCCAGGGATGAGAAGACAACAGGGTGAAGGCAGCAGGACTTTTTGCCGTTCACACAGCAGGGGAACAGCTGACATTACTGAACCCCAGTAACACAGGAGCAAGTGTTGACTGTGCTAACAGCACTTCCAGGCAACAACTGGTGGTGTTGGAGCCCAGGGATGAGAAGACAACAGGGTGGAGGCAGCAGGACTTTTTGCCGTTCACACAGCAGGGGAACAGCTGACATTACTGAACCCCAGTAACACAGGAGCAAGTGTTGACTGTGCTAACAGCACTTCCGAGCAACAACTGTCGGTGTTGGAGCCCAGGGATGAGAAGAGAACTGGTTGGAGGCAGCAGGACTTTTTGCCGTTCACACAGCAGGGGAACAGCTGACATTACTGAACCCCAGTAACACAGGAGCAAGTGTTGACTGTGCTAACAGCACTTCCAGGCAACAACTAGCGGTGTTAGAGCCCAGGGATGAGAAGACAACAGGGTGGAGGCAGCAGGACTTTTTGCCGTTCACACAGCAGGGGAACAGCTGACATTACTGAACCCCAGTAACACAGGAGCAAGTGTTGACTGTGCTAACAGCACTTCCGAGCAACAACTGGCGGTGTTGGAGCCCAGGGTCAAGGAGGATGTTTAAATACTAGATCAAGTATTTTCCGTGTTACGTGTCAATTAAAAATGTCTATACTCCAAACAAGAGAAATATAACCTTTAGTACCATAAGATGATGATTTTACTTAAAAAATATATGTAAATTAATAATTTACAAACATAAACGCATACATTAACATGTTGAAAAGCAATGCAAACCACAATTAAAATAGGTTAAATAATCTGCTATACGGTTTAAAATAAAAGCATACAAGTACATATCAGAATCCATTAATGATGGCTAAGTAACAGTATGTAAACCATTTCTATTGTGTAGACAATGAATGGCTGACTTAAAAACATAATCAGCATTACAAGTTATCTTTGACATTCATAAAAGTTTACATTTGGTGAATAATATCACTAAAAAGTTTTTAAAAATATCTAAAATTTCCATCATGTAATACTGATAATATGTGCCAATCATTTATATTAACAAACAAAAACTTTAAAAAGTGCATAGTGCATAGTCAAAACAGCTATTTATGCCTGACTGTGGACTTGCAAGCATGACAACGGATAGATAAGGTATATATAGATGAGACTGCATAGCCACAGATGTTGAATGGCGATGTAATACTGTACCTCAATAAAGTGTGCGTTACTACTACATCCTTTTTTTTATATAGCTTTATAAAAGGTTACGTGCATATATGGTTGCGCCTTTGTTTGGACGCACAGACTGGCTTCCTGCTGTGACGCGTTGGGTATTGGAGCGTCTGTGCGTCTTATGACGCAGACTAACATTCACGGTGCGCATCGTTCATCATCGCAAGCGTACCGACAACACAAAGGCGTTGTCATGACTGCTTTACTCAGTAAACATGCACCTATGATGAAACATACACGCATGTGCCCTATTACATAACAAGCTACAAGAAAAACGAGTGTGAGGTGTGACACAGCTGTTTTGTTAAGGTACAGTATTATATCGACATTGTACAGGTGTCGCTATTCAGTCTGATAAATAGATATCATTCACCTATTCTATCAGTTGTCGTTCTTTCAGCACCACTTACAGGTATATATTTTGCTATTGTGACTATGCACTATTGACTTTAACAAGGTAATGCATGATTTTTGTTAGCGATTATCATGTTTACATGAAGGACCTTTATGATATGGGCTGTTAACTTTCTAATTAAATATGTATTTTTTAAAATGACACAAATATAAGTAATGTTGAAGAGGACTATTCCTACATGCATTGTTTGCACAATATTACAGGTGTACATCACGTCCCTTAATCAACATTGGATTATTATATTTACTTGTATGCTTTTATTTAAAAGCCAAGAACACTGAAGTCTAACCTTCGCACTGCAGCTGTTGTCAAAGTTCAACCCACATTATGCACTGCCAACATTGCAGCATTTGAGTCATGATGTGAGTTGGATTTGTCGAAGCTATGGAGTGACAAGGTTGACCATCAGTATCCTATAGCATAAGTAGGCTTTTGTGTTAGCATTTGTTTTCGACATGTGCATATCTGAAATAATATGTCACAATTATTTTGTTACAGATTTGTGACAAAGACTAATCATTTTATGGTTTTAAAGCTGACGTTTCAAATGTTTACAGCTTAGAAATCAGGGTGTAGCCTCATATCTATGTGTAGCACTAGACACTTTGACATGTCATGCTTTTTTCACCATGTGTAGGTAGCTAGCAGTAATTTTTGCCGGACACACAGCAGGGGAACAGCAGGCGTTACTGAACCCCACAAACACATCAGCGATTGTTTTCATCTGTGCATCTAACACTTCTGAGCAGCAACTGGCGGTGTTGAAGCCCAGGGTCAAGGAGGGTGTAGGCAGAGGCCTAGTATGAGATGTTTGAAGTTGAAGTTGTAGTTAGCAGCAGTAATTTTTGCCAGACACACAGCAGGGGAACAGCAGGCGTTACTGAACCCCACAAACACATCAGCGATTGTTTTCATCTGTGCATCTAACACTTCTGAGCAGCAACTGGCGGTGTTGAAGCCCAGGGTCAAGGAGGGTGTAGGCAGAGGCCTTGTATGAGATGTTTGAAGTTGAAGTTGTAGTTAGCAGCAGTAATTTTTGCCAGACACACAGCAGGGAACGGCAGGCGTTACTAAACCCCACAAACACATCAGCGATTGTTTTCATCTGTGCATCTAACACTTCTGAGCAGCAACTGGCGGTGTTGAAGCCCAGGGTCAAGGAGGGTGTAGGCATAAAATATTGAGTTATTGCCTTGTTACGTGGCCATTGCAAATGTATGTACTTCAAACAAGAATAAATGAAGTTTTACTAGGACAATAAAATGATGAATTTCAATTCCAAGAACAGAAAAATATTTACACTTGAGAGTCCTCAGTGGTTGATACCGTTTAATGGCTAACTGAAAAGATGGTAACAAATTCCAAGCTTTCGAGACTACTCAGTTCTCTTCATCAAGTTAAGACTAAAACAAAAAATGAAGAATCACATATTTCTACACACAACAGGACACAGGAATAGGTAAGACAAGTGAGGGAGGGACAAGTGAGGGGAGACCGGCCAAAAATGAGAACAAGCATGAATTATCAGCGCCACACAATAAGAGAAAAAATAATGGATTTACCTGTGGCAAAACACTTTTGTATGCCCGGTCATAGCATGATGGATATGGAATTACTGGTATTAAAATATAACTTCAAATATGAGAAAGATACAAAGGTTTCAGAATATAAGCTCATCATGACCTTTGACACTCTTAGTGATGGAATGAATAGATCACACGGATTTATGTCATTCTATATCAATTAAGGAATCTGTGTCTCTGCCCTTCCAGGGGCATGAAAACACAAAACCAGACCCCAATCAGAGGGCAATAAAACTTTCTATCCTTATCTAGGAACTGTTCCAATATTTATGTTCATCCCTCTGTGATAATGACAGTTCTGCTACACGTCACTTACTTGTCTTACCTATTGCACTATTCCTGTGTCCTGTTGTGTATAGAAATATGTGATGCTTCATTTTTTGTTTTAGTCTTTGCCTGATGAAGAGACGTGAGTAGCCTCGAAAGCTTGCAATTTGTTACCATCTTTTCAGTTATCCATTAAAAGGTATCAACCACTGCGGACTCTCAAGTCTAAATATTTTTCTATCTACTGGCTAACACGGTACGAAGATACACGTTTCCTAACTTCAAGAATAAAAATAAAGACCCTGCAAATATAAACGCATATATGCACATGCCAACAAGAAATGGAACAACACACCACCCAAAAAATTGGTTACAAAATATAGTGTTGTAAATTTAAGAATAAAAGTCCATTTTTGTATTTATGAATAATGCTTAAGGAACGCTATGTTAAACCATAACATAGTGAAGACAATGGATTTTGTAATAGTCACTCATCATCATCATTGCAATTTATATGTGACAGTCACAGACATTTCAATTATTTAAGGTAATAAAATCGTTACTTTGTACAGCATGTATGACATGTCCAGCATGGACTCATCAATGTGATGACGCAATAATGTACGATAAAAAATAAACATTTAAAAAACATTATGCATTGTCACAATGTAAGTGTGTGCCTGCAAGTGTAGGTGAAACAAAGGCTACGGATAGCAAAGGTATATTCTATGTCTGTATCGGACAGTGGACAGCCTCTGATGGGTAATGGCGATGTTATACTGTACGTCAATAAAGTCTGCGGCTGCAATCATGCATTTTTTGCTTGGACAGTGTTGAAGAGGGTAAAAGCATGTCTGGTTGCGCAAGGCTTTATCCTTCAACACTACCTTCCTACTGTCACGCGTAGGGTAGGGTAGCGTGTGTCAATTAGATGACTCTATAAAATGTGACGTTACGCAGCGTTATTGTGCCCTAGGGACGCCAAAAATACGACAGCAGTAATCATTTACTGTCTAATACTCCACCTATGACCAACAAAAAAAGCCCGTTCCCTCTTTAACAATCTACAAGACTAACAAGCATAATGGTTGACGCTGACTTTATTGAGGTACAGTATTACATCGACATTGTCCATGAGTAACTATGCACTGTGATACCTATATACCATTATTAATTTATATCTGTTGTGCTTGTTTCAAACAGCACTTGCAGGTATAACTACCTATTGCCAGTATGCATGATGCACTTTCTAGATGTAATAATTTATTATTGCACATTATTACCAGGTTTAGATGCTGGCCATTTCATATATGGTGTATGAAGTTACAGTTGGCATCAGTATGTGTATTTTATAATGTCTGTCATAAATAAAACTCGTGATGATGATGATGAGGATTTTATGATTCGTACATCCATTGACTGCATTATCTTACAGGTACAGATAAAGTTCCTTAAAAAGCATTAATTGATAAGTATGAAATGTACTTTTATGCATTAATTTCAAAAAGTGAACACTATGTTTTAGTTTTTGTTACCATTTCTAATAGACATGTACAGATATGCGCTGTGATGACAAATTATTATTTGTCCATATTTGTTATAAAAATTTATCATTGTAGGCCTGGAAAACTTCACAATTTCCTGTTTTAAGCATAACAATCAGGGTGATGGCTCTTCCCCATTTGGAGCATGTTCCACATGGGTTTTTCTGTGCATGTGTAGGAAACAGGAGTCTTCTTGCCGGACACACAGCAGGGGAACAGCTGGCGTTACTGAACCCCACTAACACTATAGCTTGTGTATTGGTCTGTGGACACGACACTTCTGAGCAGCAACTGGCAGTGTTGTAGCCCAGGGAGTAGAGTTCAGGTGGTAGAAAGATGAACATAACAGGAGACATGGATAACATTGCGAACCAGTTATTTAATCTGAAAACGGACAGACAAATTCTGGCGAGATCCATGCCTTGTTCATTTTCAGAAAAGTAAGCCGGTCTACATTATCGGAGGATAGTCGCATGCGACGGTCTGTTAGTACACCACCTGCAGCACTAAAGACGCGCTCCGATAATACACTGGCAGCGGGGCAAGCCAGCACCTCCAATGCATACTGGCTAAGCTCTGGCCATGTATCCAGCTTAGAGACCCAAAACTTGAATGGGGAAGAGCCATCTGGGAGTACACTGAGAGGGAAGGACAAGTAGTCTGTCACCATCTTATGGAAACGTTGCCTCCTGCTGACTGGAGCCGTCTCGGATGGTGTAGACATTTGTGGCGCTGCCACAAAACTTCGCCACATTTGGAACATACTGGTCTTGCCCTGTGCAGAGGCGCTGCTTGTGCTCCCTCTTGTTGCAGAGCTGTCTCCACTGCCTCGCCGCACAGAGCTGCTTTGTAAAGCAGTAGCAGCAGCAGTGCTCTGGCTGGAATGGAGAACATTATGGATTGCACCAGTGTGTCTTGGTACTCCCGCATTTTACGCTCCCGGTTCAATGGTGTGATGAGGCTTTGTAAGTTGTCCCGGTAGCGAGGGTCTAGGAGGGTGTACACCCAATAATCAGATGTGGTGAGAATGTGGGCGATGTGGCAGTCGTTTCTCAGGCACTGCAGCATGAAATCAACCATGTGCTGCAGACTCCCAACTGGCCAAGAAACGCTGTCCCCTGCAAGAGGCGTCATCTCTGCCTGCTCTGCATCACCCCACCCTCGCTCTACATACTGACTAGAGCGTTGTGTACCTCCCTCTGGAGCGATGTCTTCCTCCTCCATTGACTCCTCCTCATCCTCCTCACAAAGTGAGCCCTGCCCAGCCCTTTGTGAGGAACCACGTTGCGCTGACTGTCCAGAAGGTGATGGAATTTGTGACTCCTCATCCTCCACCTCTTCCAAAACCTCATCCCTTAGTGCTTGCAGTGTTTTTTGAAGCAGGCAGATAAGGGGGACAGTCAGGCTGACTAGTGCATCATCTGCACTCGCCATCCGCGTTGACTCATCAAACGCACGCAAAACGTGGCAGATGTCCTTCATAGAGGCCCACTCAGTAGTGGTGAAGTGTGAACGGCGCAAATTGCGAGTTGATTGCGCCTGATGCAGCTGATACTCCATTACTGCTGGCTGCTGCTCACACAACCGCTCCAACATATGTAACGTGGAATTCCACCTGGTGGGTACGTCACATATGATGCGATGTTCAGGAAGGCGAAATCTTTGTTGCAGAGCTGCAATGCGCAATCTGGCCATGCTGGAACGTCGCAAGTGAGCGCACTCTAGGCGGACCTTGTGCAGCAGTGCATCAAGATCCGGATAGTCCCTCAAAAAACTCTGCATGACCAAGTTGAGCACATGTGCCAGACATGGTATGTGAGTGAGGTTGCCAAGGCCCAGAGCTGCCACCAGATTTCGGCCATTGTCACACACTACCAAGCCTGGCTGGAGATTCGCTGGCAAAAACCGCACGTCGCTCTCCTGCTTGATGGCATTCCAGAGCTCCTGCGCTGTGTGGCTTCGATTCCCCATGGGAATTAATTTCAGGACGGCCTGTTGACGTTTGGCCACGGCTGTGCTCATATCGGTCGCAACAGGTAAGCGTTCACGGGTCCATGTGGAGGTAGACCGTGACGGCTCCTGCAGCGATGATTCTGAGGAACTGGAGTAGGAGGAGGAGTCAATGTGGACAGACTGGATTCCTGCAATCCTTGGAGTTGGCAGAACACGTACAGCGCCACTCGCAAGATCTGTACCCGGCTCTACAACATTGACCCAATGGGCAGTGAGGGAAAGGTATCATCCCTGGCCATGGGTACTGGTCCACGCATCGGTGGTCAGGTGGACCTTGCTACTGACGGCGTTTAGTAGCGCATGTTTAATTTTTCCCTCAACATGCTTTTGCAGACCAGGGACGGCTTGCCTGCTCAAACAAAATCGGCTGGGCACATTGTATTGTGGGACTGCCAATGCCATTAAGTTACGGAAACTGTCAGTCTCCACCAGCCTGAATGACAGCATTTCAAGGGACAGGAGTTTTGCAATGCCAGCATTCAGAGCCTGTGCTCGTGGATGGTTTGCCGAGTATGGCCGTCTTTTATCCCATGCCTGTGCTACCGATGGCTGTTTTGTGGCATGGGAGTGTGAGGATGACAGGGAACTTGCAGCTGTGGGTGGAATAACACTGGGTCTCTGGACAACAGTGACAGAGGTTCTTCCATGGCGATCCTGTCAGGAAGCCGAACCAGCTGTGTGTGAGCTGGAGGAAGAGGCTCCAACACGAGCTGAAGATGTAGGTGCTGCTGTAGGTTGGCCTACATCTCCAGTGTGTCTTTGTAACTCAACCACGTGCTTTGACCGCACATGTTTCCACATATTTGTGGTATTAAGGTTACTGACACTTTTACCTCTTTTTACTTTTTGATTACACAGCTTGCATTTGACATAGCAAATATCATCTGCAATTGTGTCAAAAAAGGACCACGCAGTGCAAGTCCTGGGAGCACCCGTTTTGGCTGTTGGAAGAGAACTGCTACGAACGGGTGCCAAACTGGAGGCTACAGGCAACCGAGTCTGCAGCCTACCTCTCCCTACTGTTTGGACCGTTGGGGCAATCTCTTCCTCAGAGCTGCTACCACCACCTTCCTGTTCCTCACGCCATGTTGGGTCTTGGACCTCATCATCTCCACTACCCTCTTCCAACACCTGCTGCTGTTGGGTGGTCTGGCCAGCACCATGCTCAACAGAAACTGGCACCTGAGTCTCATCATCATCAGATGCGTTCCGCGGTGTGCTGACCATCGGCACTGGCTCACCCGCCTCTTCACATTCAGAGAGACACAGCTGTTGCGCATCACTGCATACTGCCTCTTCTTCACATTCCAGAATGCTGCTTGGCTGGGCCCCTGTTTGCAAGCCAACAGATTCTGAGAACAGAAGCAGAGACTCAGCTGGCTCCTTTACAGAGCTCTCTGAATGCCTGGGCAATTTGGCAGGCGGTGAAGAGACGGATGGTTGTTCAACAGTGCTGTGGTCCTGAGAGGAGGTGGAAGCAATTGAAGTCGATGCATTGGCTGCCATCCAACCAACAACGGCTTCAATTTGTTCTTCCCGCAGCAGGGGGGTACGCCGAGCTCCTACAAAAGTGCGCATAAAGGAACGCTCACGGGGAAAACTGGTGGATGCTGTGTCACTGGGTGCGGCAGCAGCCACAGAATCCCCACGTCCTCTCCCTGCTGAAACTCCACGGCCACGACCACGTGCCTTACTCCCTGCCTTCTTCATCTTGGTAGATTGATAAAGAAAGTCAGAAAAGTTATAAGGCCTAAGTGTGGTTATTCCTCAGAGACTGCAGTGAACACTGCAGACAACTGTTCAGTAGCTGTGAAAGGCCCCTTTGTGTACTTCTATAGTGTTTGCAACCAATGTATTGTATACGGATGGAAGCGCGTCACACTAATAGATTAGATTTTTTTCAAATATAATGGAGCAGCACCAATTTGAGAAAAATGTGAAGGATGAGGCAGTGACACACGCTCAGCAGACTACAACCAGCAGTGGTTGAAGAACTAACTGGAGCGTAATCTGCACTCAAAAAATGAAAACCTCACAGACTACAGTGAACACTGCAGACAACTGTTCAGTAGCTGTGAAAGGCCCCTTTGTGTACTTCTATAGTGTTTGCAACCAATGTATTGAATACGGATGGAAGCGCGTCACACTAATAGATTAGATTTTTTTATTTTATTTTTTTTTTTTTAAAATCTAAAATTTTTTTTAATTTTTTTTTTTAAAGGGTAAACCGCGTACAATGTGCCACACTTGGGTGGGGATTCCTCATTGGCTGATAAACCCCAGTGCCTCTCAAAGAATTAGGGAAAAATTCCGATTCGGTATACGATTATAGAAAAATTTGGGAACTAAGTACGGATTCCGATAAGCGAATATCGGCCCGAACCCGTATTGCGGTATCGAATGCTCAACACTAGTGGCAATACAAAGGACTGAAAATGTTTTTTTTTTCATAGACCTTACAAATGAGCAAGGGATATTCATTTCTGTGGGGGAAATGAAACCTTACAGTTTTAAGCTTGCGAGCTTGGCACTCAGTCCTCCTGTAACTTTGAAATGTTTTCAATGTATTGTTTTTATTGTCGTAAGTCCATGTTTAATTGTAAAGTGCTGAAAATGGGGGTAGTGCTATAGAAATAAACTTTTTATTATTACTATTCTGTAAGTTAACATTATATAGGAAGGGTTTTTACATTCATATAGGCAACCATGGAATTCCTACCAAAAGGGAGGTATTAGCAGCGACAATATACAAAATTAAAAAAAAAATTTTTTTGAAGGCTCTTTTCGCAACAAAATGGCATGGTGAGTACAAATATTCAAGTTATGATAATGATTAATTGCTAAAAAATGATTGACTTATGGTTACTATTTTTTCATCTATGTAATAGACGCTTGACATGGGGGGTTGAATAATTCGGGATTCAATAGTCTTTAAAGTGTAATTTTTTTGAAGATTTTGGAGAAAGCCCCCCTTAATTTTAATTAGTTAGTACAGTTGAAAAAAGACACATTCTTCAAGTTGAGGGGTAGGAAAGGATAAAAATAATGGGGTTAGGTACATCATCATTAAAAGCAAGTGTTTTTTCTCCTATCCTGATTGTTAATCAACTGAAGCAAAATTCAGAAAAAAATTTTACATATTTCAGTATCAAATTGCCTCAAGGAAAAAGGGACTTGAACTCTATAGCCCCACCTTTGGAAAGTAGCGTTCCTACAATCACAATCAACCCTTTAACGGTCTTGTAATAATTAGGATAAAAGCCAAATCAGTATCTCATTTGCAGACACAGTGTTTTGGGCTTTGGCCCTTGTCATGCAGAGAAATGAGATCTGATTTGGCTAGGTGAGAGGCTCTGGACTGAGTCTAAGGGTAAGGTTTCTCCTTGTGGAGGTGAACAAACAGCTCTGGGCAAAGTAAAGGAGGCTTATTCGCCGTGAAATTTGTTCCCGGGAAATTAATATGCAAATTGCCTCAAGAGAAAAAGGGATTGAACTCATAGCCCACCTATTGGAAGTGCGATCTCAAGTCAAAATCAACCCTTTAAAGCTTCTAATAACTTAAACATATTTCAGTAAGTTTTGTTTTTTTACTTCAAAAAGCCCTTTTAAAAACCCTTTGAGGGTTTTTTGCTTGACCACTTTAATATGGTATTGAACCTTTTTTTTTACTTTGGGAGTGTGCTCTTGACTTTTGAAGGGTTTTAAATGAAACAGCTTTTGACCATATTTTTTATGCGCTAAATTTCAACTTGTTCAAGTTAACCTGAATCAATTTAAAAATGTATTTTGCTGATTTTTTTCCTTAAAACCAAGGTCTTCCTTGATCTAATTGCATTGTGATCTTCTTCTAATTTTTCTAACTAAAAGGCATTGCTTTTATGAACGGAGCCAAACTGAACTGCATATTCCAGTTGAGGCCGCATTAACTTTTGTAAAGTGTTATTGTTAAATTAGTTTTTGTTGAGCTTTTTTTGAATTGTTCTTTTTATTAGTTTATAGCAATTAAAAAAACTTTTTCTAAAAAGGTGAATTGAAAATGGGGATTGAAATTTTTAGTAGAAGTACTAAACATTATATAGAGTATTTTGATTTTTATGGCCAATCTTGGTTTGGATTTTAAGTCTATTTGGTTTCATTTAAGTTTATATTATTTAGATAGAAATGTCGCACTAAAAAATATGTCAATGTACAGTGAGGAAAATAAGTTTTTTTATACACTGCCGATTTTTTCGGTTTTCCCACCACAAAGAAATGGAGAATATGTATTTTTAGTGGTTCCTTCAACGTAAGGACGAATCTAAAAAAAAAAAAAACGAAAATCCCCATTGTACAGTATGATTTTTAAATACCGTATATAACCCATGATAAGCCTAGATTTTAGCCCATTTTTTAGGGCTGAAAGCCCCCTCCCCCGGCTTATACGTGGGTATTCGGGGGTCGGGGGGGGGGAGGGGGGGTGTGGATCTACTCACCCCTCCGCCGGCGCGGTCTCTTTCAGCCCCCCTGCTTCTTCCCCCGATCCCCTCCCCTTTCCCCGCGGTCACATTTGGGCCCCCTCATAAAGTCATGAATATGCACAATTCATGACTTTAATGAGTTGGTACCACGTGACCGCTGCAGGCTGAAGCGCTGCGGAGAGGCTGGGAGAAAGGGAGGCTGCAGGGATGCGCGGCGGGGGGTGAGTATAGCTATATTTCCTGCCCCCTGCCACCATTGCGTGGGCTCCTCGGTCCGGCTGTGAATGTTCAGCAGAGGCGCGATGACCCTGTTAGTGCGCCCCGCCCCCTGCCAGTCATTCACCCAAGGGGTCAACCGAGGGCAGAGGCACGGTCAGAGAGACAGGAAATTCTTAGGTGCCGGGGTCCTGAGCGAGCGGTGACACCGGCACCTGTCCCCCCCTAGCGCGCCGCTGTCACGCCTCTCAGGACACTGGCACCTGGCCCCCAGCGATGAGAGGTGGTATGTCATTTTTTTTTTTCAGCAGCAGCATTGAGGCCTATACTATGGGCAAATTGTGCAACATATGGGCATAATATGGAGCATAGGGGCATAATATGGAACATTGGGGGCATAATTGGAGCATATGGGGGGGATAACTTGGAACATATGGGGGCATAACTGGAGCATATGGGGGCATAAGCGTGGAACATATGGGGGCATAATCTGGAGATAGGGGGATAACTGTGGAACATATGGGGGCATATAAATGGAGATATGGGGCTAATCTAAAACATATGGGGGTAATCTGGAGCATATGGGGGCATAAGCTGTGGAACATAGGGGGGCATAATTGGAGATTTGGGGGCATAATTTGGAACATAGGGGGAAATTGGACAATGGGGGCATAACTGTGGGAACTATGGGGGCAAATCTGTGGAACAATGGGGCATAATTGGAGAATGGGGGCATAATGTGGAAAATATGGGGCATAATCTGGAGCATATGGGGGAAAAATCTGTGGAACATAGGGGGCATAATTGGAGCTATTGGGCTAATCTGGAGATAGGGGGCATAATCTGTGGGCATCAAATGGGGGCCTAATCATTTTTACCCTAGCTTTTACGCGAGTAATACGTTTTCCCAGTTTTTTTAGCAAAATTAGGGGGGTCGGCTTATACACGGGTCGGCTAAACATTGATATATTGGTAATTAAAGTGCATTTTATTTTGATAAAATAAGTATTTATCAATTATAAAACAGAAAGAATTCTGGCTTGACAGACCGGTTAATTTTTCTTTAAGAAACCCACGTACTCTGAATTCATTACCTGTATTAATTTACCATGTTTGAACTCGTTACCTGTATAAAGACCCCTTTCCCACAAAATTTAATCAATTACACTCCAACCTCTCAAAAGACCAAAACCCAAAGCTTGTCAAAGCACACCAGGACAAAATTGTGACCTGCACAAGACTGGGATGGGCTACAGGAGAATAGGAAGCAACTTTTGTGAGAGGGCAACAATGTTGGCACAATTTAGGAAAACGGAAAGAAACACAAGCGATTTTCAATCTTCCTTGAAATCACCCAAAAATCATGGGAGGACCGGTCATGCATGAAGAGGCTGGGACCCAGTCTCAAATATTGCTGTTAGTAACACACTACGTTGTCATGGAATAAAATTCTGCAGGGCAGAAAGGTCCCACTGGTCTTTCCAGCACATGTCTGCCCATTTTGCGTTCACCATTAACCATCTGGATGATCCGGGGGCATGGGCTAGCTCATTGGTCAGATCAACAAAATAGAATTTTTTGATATCAACTCCAATCGCCATGTTTGGAGGAAGAAAGATGAGCACAACCCCAAAAACCGTTCCAAACTGAAAAAACACAGGGGGGGAAAAACATACTTTGGGGGGTATTTTTGCAAAGTGGTCAGGATGACTGCACATTTTGAAGGGGGATGAAGAGGCATGTATTGAGAGATTTTGGCCAACAAATTTTTTTCCCCTCAGTAAGGCATTGTAGTGGGTATGGCTGGGCCCAGGATAAATGACCCGAAACACCCAGACAGGGCAAGTAAGGAGGGGCACATAAAACATTTTAAAAACCTGGATGGGCTAATTCATTCTTCGACTTGAACCAATAACAATTTTGGGGGGTGCAAAATTCAATTTTTTCCAGTAACCCCCAGAAACCTGAAAGATCTGGGGAAAATCGTATGGATATGGGTCAATTTACCTGCTTCAGTTTTGGTGCAAAATGGTCAACAACAAACAAGAAACGTCTATCTCTATAATTGCAAGCAAAGGTTTCCATAAAAATTTTTTTAAAGCTCTGTTTTTCTATTCTATCAAATAATTATTTTATGCAATAAACTGCAAAGAAATATGTAAAAATCATTGCAATGTGATTTTCTGTATTTTCTTTAGATTTTGTCCTCTACAGCTGCGTGTACCTTCGATAAAAATTACAGACTCTCCATTGTTGTAGGTGGGAAAACTTGCATGACAAAGTATCAAAATTTATTTTTACAGTAATGAAATCTATTTAATTTTACCTACCTGGATATAACAATTCGGGTTTATGTAATGCGTGCCAGCACCCTGCAGGGTTCCCCTTCCCTTCCAGCAGGGACGCTGACAGCTCGCTCAAGACTCTCTCTACTCGGTCCGCCCTTCTGCGTCTTTTCCGGACCTTGCATGGCGCATAGGTCTCCTGGGAGGTACTAGGGCAGTGACAAGCTCTCGCTTCTAAAAGGGCAGCATATGTTTTAAATTTCCCCAGCCAATTCTGGGGGACCCGTGAATTTAAAAAGGGATCCCCTGCTATAAGGAGGGGTAACTGCTGCGTCCCCCGGGTTCTGTCCGGAGTGGGACTTAACCACCTGGGTCCAAGTCTAACCACCACACCATCGGGGCTCATGAAAACCAAGTGGTTGTTATTTTTCCCCCCCCAGGTCTTCCAGCCAAACCACGGCATAACATGTTTATGCCTTGGTATAGAATCATCAATTTTAAACTTTTCTTTCTTTATAATTTCCATTTTTTTCATTATTTAAACAAAAAAATATTTTTGCCATACTATGTTTTTTGTATTGCCCTTTACTTTGGGAGATTTGAATGGGGTAAATTTTTTTTTCAAAAAAAAATTTTTTTTGTATTTTATTTTTCAGTGCTATTTTCTAATACAAAATATTCTTGGCCAATTTCAAGAGTTTGCAGCTCCCATTTTTTATGTTTTTTTGGGTTCTTTTTCTACAGTGTACACTACTTTGTTGTGTAATCCCCAACCAATATGATTACTACTTGTTCTTAGATCCAATTGTATTACTTTGGGGTCAAAGAATTCAATTCTAAAAGGTGTAAATCAATAAAACACAGCTTGCGTGACTTTTGCAGATATGTGGGACTTCTGTAATTAAATTTTATTTTAAAGTAATTGGTGAAGGTTATTTAAAAAATAATTGATACAAAACACTTTTTATTTACAAATGTGTTTTCATTTAGAACCTAGCAGGATCAAATATGATGCGGTCAATAGAAAATTTTGAAGGAGACCAACTTAGAATATGCTATCCAAACATATGAAATGAATGATCTTTTTAACTTTCTTCTGAATAGATCAGCTCCATTACATCCTATTTATTTACTTAACCCCTTAATGATCTATGATGTGCTATGTCTCTAATAGGTCATCTCCCTCTCGGCCCGGAAGCTCGCTTCTTCTCTCAGCATATGACAGCTGATCTGATGAGCTGTCATGTGCCCCTAACAGCCATGTGTGGAATCACAACCACCTGTGGCTGTTAAACTAATTAAATGCCGCAGTCAATCTCTGACAGCGGTATTTAACTCGTGCAAAAGGATGTGCATTTTAGCTTTACAGATAGGCACTCGTGTCACATGACTGCGGGTCGCCGATGGGTTGGCATGACAATCCAGGGTCTGCAGAAGACCCTGTGGCTGTCATTGTTGAACTGCTATAGCCACCGGGCGGCGCTCATAGCAGATGAGCATTTTTGTTACCACATAGCAGGGTTGCAGTCCCGCTATGTGTAACACATGAGATCAGATTATTGCAGTTTCCAGTCTCTCATTGAGATATTGAAGCAAGTAAAAAGGTAAAACAAAAGTTTTAAAAATATTTAAAAAAATGTAAAAAATATAAAGGATCAAATCACCCTCCTTTTGCCCATTCAAAAAAACAAAAATATACTCAATTTTACTATTGCCATGTTCAGAATCACTTGATCCCTCAAGATATAAAATAAGTTAATTCAATCGGTAAAGGCGTTATAAGAAAAAATCAAAATGCCATAATAATATTTTTTTGGTCACTGAACATTGCAATAAAATGCAATAACGTATCATCCCAAAATAAGCATCAATAAAAACGTAACCTCGGCATGAAACATACAGTATAAGCACTCCCTAGACCAAAATCCTGAAAAATGGAGATCCTACTGGTCTCGGAAAATGGCGCCATTTTTTTTGCAAACATTGGATTTTTTTTCACCACTTAAAGAAAAGAACTATATATGTTTGGTATCTACGAACTCGCAATGTCCTGCGGAATCATAACGGCAGGTCTGTTTAAGATTTAATGAACATGGTAAAAAAACTACCCAAAAACAATTGTGGAATTGCACTTTTTTGCCCTTTCACCACACTTAGATTTTTTTTTTCTCGTTTTCTAGTACATGATATGGTAAAAACAATGGTATTCTTCAAAAGTAAAACTTGTCTCGCAAAAACAAGCCCTCACATGGCCATATTGACGGGAAAATAACAACGTTATGGCACTGGGTATCAGGGGAGTAAAAAAAAAATGCAATAACAAAACGGAAATACACCTGGTCCTTAAGGGGTTAAACTACCAATATCCAGATTCATAGCAATGTCATGTCTAGTCCTATTAACTAATGCAACTTGACTTTGAATCAAATCAGTCGTCTTTTTAGAGTCTTCAAACAATTGTTTGCCAGTAGTGTTGAGCATTCCGATACCGCAAGTATCGGGTATCGGCCGATTTCGCTTGTATCGGAATTCCGATACTTAGTTCCAATTACTTTTCCTATTTTCGTATACCGGAATCGTAAGTTCCATAATTCTTTGAGAGGCACTGTGATTTTAGTCAGCCAATGAGAAATCCTAAGAAGTGTGGGCACATCCTGTAATGCTGCGGTCAGTTAACAAAAGGCATGGCTGTGATTGGCTGCTGAAATGATGTCCAGAATGCACTATAAAAGGCGCCGCCGCCATTTTAGCTTCACTGTGCTGTGAATAAAAGTTAGGGACAGAACGCTGCTCTGCTGACTCTAGGGACAGTTAAGATAGCGTTTTTGTGAATTGCTCTGTAGGCAGGCTATTTGAGAAACCGCTGTGTAAATCATCCTTTTTCCTTGCTGTGTTGTTTTCACAGCTTGTGCAAGGTGTGTGTTTGTGAGTGCAGGTGATGCTGCAGTTTGCTCTGCATTCCCAACGCTGTTTGTAGGCATCTGCACGTGTGACTCACTGACTCTTTTTTTTTTCTTTTGTGTAATTGGAGCTGCTCCATTCAATTGAAATTATAGTGTGACGCGCTTCCTTCCGTATCCAATACATTGGTTGCAAACACTATAGAAGTACACAAAGGAGCCTTTCAGAGATAGTGAACAGTTGTGTGCAGTGTTCACTGTAGTCTGTGGTTTTTTTTTTTTTTGAGTGCAGATCACGCTCCAGTTAGTTCTTCAACCTCTGCTGGTTGTAGTCTGCTGAGCGTGTGTCACTGCTCATCCTTGACATTTTTGTCTAATTGGTGCTGCTCCATTCTATTTCAAAAAACTCAAATCTATTAGTGTGATGCGCTTCCATCGTATATAATACATTGGTTGCAAAACTATAGAAGTACACAAAAGAGCCTTTTTAGAGATAGTGAACGTTGTGTGCAGTGTTCACTGTAGTCTGTGAGGTTTTTTTTTTTTTGAGTGCAGATCCGCTCAGTTAGTTCTTCAACCACTGCTGGTTGTAGTCTGCTGAGCGTATGTCACTGCCTCATCCTTGACATTTTTGTCTAATTGGTGCAGCTCCATTCTATTTCCAAAAACTCAAAATCTATTAGTTGACGTGCTTCCATCCGTATACAATACATTGGCTGGAAACACTATAGAGTACCAAAGGAGCCTTTCAGAGATAAATGAACAGTTGTGTGCAGTGTTCACTGTAGTCTGTGAGGGTTTTTTTTTTTTTGAGTGCAGATCACGCTACAGTTAGTTCTTCAACCCACTGCTGGTTTAGTCTGCTGAGCGTGTGTCACTGCCCCATCCTTGACATTTTTGTCTAATTGGTGCTGCTCCATTCTATTTCAAAAAACTCAAATCTATTAGTGTGACGCGCCTTCCATCGTATCCAATACATTAGTAGCAAACACTATGAAGTACACAAAGGAGCCTTTCAGAGCTAGTGAACAGTTGTCTGCAGTGTTCACGGCAGTCTGTGAGGTTTCTTTTTTTGAGTGCAGATCACGCTCCAGTTAGTTCTTCAACCACTGCTGGTTGGAGTCTGCTGAGCGTGTGTCACTGCCTCATCCTTGACATTTTTGTCTAATTGGTGCTGCTCCATTCTATTTCAAAAAACTTAAATCTATTAGTGTGACGCGCTTCCATCCGTATACAATACATTGGTTGCAAACACTATAGAAGTACACAAAGGAGCCTTTCAGAGATAGTAAACAGTTGTGTGCAGTGTTCACTGTAGTCTGTGAGGTTTTTTTTTTTTGAGTGCAGATCACGCTCCAGTTAGTTCTTCAACCACTGCTGGTTGTAGTCTGCTGAGCGTGTGTCACTGCCTCATCCTTGACATTTTTGTCTAATTGGTGCTGCTCCATTCTATTTCAAAAAACTCAAATCTATTTAGTGTGACGCGCTTCCATCCGTATCCAATACATTAGTTGCAAACACTATAGAAGTACACAAAGGAGCCTTTCAGAGCTAGTGAACAGTTGTCTGCAGTGTTCAGGGCAGTCTGTGAGGTTTCTTTTTTTGAGTGCAGATCACGCTACAGTTAGTTCTTCAACCACTGCTGGTTATAGTCTGCTGAGCGTGTGTCACTGCCTCATCTTTTACATTTTTGTCTTATTGTTGCTGCTCCATTCTATTTAAAAAAACCTCAAATCTATTAGTGTGATGCGCTTCCATCCGTATCCAATACATTGGTTGCAAACACTAATAAAGTACACAAAGGAGCCTTTCAGAGATAGTGAACAGTTGTGTTCAGTGTTCACTGTAGTCTGTGAGGTTTTTTTTTTGACTGCAGATCACGCTCCAGTTAGTTCTTCAACCACTGCTGGTTGTAGTCTGCTGAGCGTGTGTCACTGCCTCATCCTTGACATTTTTGTCTAATTGGTGCTGCTCCATTCTATTTAAAAAAACTCAAATCTATTAGTGTGACGCGCTTCCATCCGTATTCAGTACATTGGTTGCAAACACTATAGAAGTACACAAAGGAGCCTTTCAGAGCTAGTGAACAGTTGTCTGCAGTGTTCACTGTAGTCTGTGAGGTTTCTTTATTTTGAGTGCAGATCACGCTACAGTTAGTTCTTCAACCAATGCTGGTTGTAGTCTACTGGGCGTGTGTCACTGCCTCATCCTTGACATTTTTGTCTAATTGGTGCTGCTCCATTCTATTTCAAAAAACTCAAATCTATTAGTGTGACGCGCTTCCATCCGTATTCAGTACATTGGTTGCAAACACTATAGAAGTACACAAAGGAGCCTTTCAGAGCTAGTGAACAGTTGTCTGCAGTGTTCACGGCAGTCTGTGAGGTTTCTTTTTTTGAGTGCAGATCACGCTACAGTTAGTTCTTCAACCACTGCTGGTTGTAGTCTGCTGAGCGTGTGTCACTGCCTCATCCTTGACATTTTTGTCTAATTGGTGCTGCTCCATTCTATTTAAAAAAACTCAAATCTATTAGTGTGACGCGCTTCCATCCGTATACAATACATTGGTTGCAAACACTATAGAAGTACACAAAGGAGCCTTTCAGAGCTAGTGAACAGTTGTCTGCAGTGTTCACGGCAGTCTGTGAGGTTTCTTTTTTTGAGTGCAGATCACGCTACAGTTAGTTCTTCAACCAATGCTGGTTGTAGTCTACTGGGCGTGTGTCACTGCCTCATCCTTGACATTTTTGTCTAATTGTTGCTGCTCCATTCTATTTAAAAAAACTCAAATCTATTAGTGTGACGCGCTTCCATCCGTATACAATACATTGGTTGCAAACACTATAGAAGTACACAAAGGAGCCTTTCAGAGCTAGTGAACAGTTGTCTGCAGTGTTCACGGCAGTCTGTGAGGTTTCTTTTTTTGAGTGCAGATCACGCTACAGTTAGTTCTTCAACCACTGCTGGTTGTAGTCTGCTGAGCGTGTGTCACTGCCTCATCCTTGACATTTTTGTCTAATTGGTGCTGCTCCATTCTATTTCAAAAAACTCAAATCTATTAGTGTGACGCGCTTCCATCCGTATACAATACATTGGTTGCAAACACTATAGAAGTACACAAAGGAGCCTTTCAGAGCTAGTGAACAGTTGTCTGCAGTGTTCACTGTAGTCTGTGAGGTTTCTTTATTTTGAGTGCAGATCACACTACAGTTAGTTCTTCAACCACTGCTGGTTGTAGTCTGCTGAGCGTGTGTCACTGCCTCATCCTTGACATTTTTTGTCTAATTGTTGCTGCTCCATTCTATTTCAAAAAACTCAAATCTATTAGTGTGACTCGCTTCCATCCGTATCCAATACATTGGTTGCAAACACTAAAGAAGTACACAAAGGAGCCTTTCAGAGCTAGTGAACAGCTGTCTGCAGTGTTCACTGCAGTCTCTGAGGAATAAGCACACTTAGGCCTTATAACTTTTCTGCCTTTCTTTATCAATCTACCAAGATGAAGAAGGCAGGGAGTAAGGCACATGGTCGTGGGCGTGGAGTTTCAGCAGGGAGAGGACGTGGGGATTCTGTGGCTGCTGCCGCCCCCAGTGGCACAGCATCCACCAGTTTTCCCCGTTAGCGTTCCTTTATGCGCACTTTTGTAGGAGCTCGGCGTACCCCCCAGCTGCGGGAAGAACAAATTGAAGCCGTTGTCGGTTGGATGGCAGCCAACGCATCGACTTTAATTGCTTCCACCTCCTCTCAGGACCAGAGCACTGTTGAGCAACCATCTGTCTCTTCACCGCCTGCCAAATTGCCAAGGCAGTCAGAGAGCTCTGTACAGGAGCCAGCTGAGTCTCTGCTTCTGTTCTCAGAATCTGTTGGCTTGCAAACAGGGGCCCAGCCAAGCAGCATTCTGGAATGTGAAGAAAAGGGAGTATGTAGTGATGCGCAACAGCTTTGTCTCTCTGAATCTGAAGAGGCGGGTGAGCCAGTGCCGATGGTCAGCACACCGCAGAACGCATCTGATGATGATGAGACTCAGGTGCCAGTTTCTGTTGAGCATGGTGCTGGCCAGACCACCCAACAGCAGCAGGTGTTGAAAGAGGGTAGTGGAGATGATGAGGTCCAAGACCCAACATGGCGTGAGAAACAGGAAGGTGGTGGGAGCATCTCTGAGGAAGAGATTGCCCCAACGGTCCAAACAGGAGGGAGAGGTAGGCTGCGGACTCAGTTGCCTGTAGCCTCCACTTTGGCACCCGTTCGGAGCAGTTCTCTTCCAAAAGCCAAAACGGGCGCTCCCAGGACTTGCACTGCGTGGTCCTTTTTTGACACACTTGCAGATGATATTTGCTATGTCAAATGCAAGCTGTGTAATCAAAAAGTCAAAAGAGGTAAAAGTGCCAGTAACCTCAATACCACTAATATGTGGAAACATGTGCGGACCAAGCACGTGGTTGAGTTACAAAGACACACTGGAGACGTAGGCCAACCTACAGCACCACCTACATCTTCAGCTCGTGTTGGAGCCTCTTCCTCCAGCTCACACACAGCTGGTTCGGCTTCCTCACAGGATCACCATGGAAGAACCTCTGTCACTGTTGTCCAGAGACCCAGTGTTATTCCACCCACAGCTGCAAGTTCCCTGTCATCCTCACACTCCCAGGCCACTGTACAGCCATCGGTAGCACAGGCATGGGATAAGAGACGGCCATACTCGGCAAACCATCCCCGAGCAAAGGCTCTGAATGCTGGCATTGCAAAACTCCTGTCCCTTGAAATGCTGTCATTCAGGCTGGTGGAGACTGACAGTTTCCGTAACTTAATGGCATTGGCAGTCCCACAATACAATGTGCCCAGCCGATTTTATTTCAGCAGGCAAGCCGTCCCTGGTCTGCAAAAGCATGTTGAGGGAAAAATTAAACATGCGCTACTAAACGCCGTCAGTAGCAAGGTCCACCTGACCACCGATGCGTGGACCAGTACCCATGGCCAGGGACGATACCTTTCCCTCACTGCCCATTGGGTTAATGTTGTGGAGCCGGGTACAGATCTTGCGAGTGGCGCTGTAAGTGTTCTGCCAACTCCAAGGATTGCAGGAATTCAGTCTGTACACATTGACTCCTCCTCCTACTCCAGTTCCTCAGAATCATCGCTGCAGGAGCCGTCAGGGTCTAACTCCACATGGACCCGTGAACGCTTACCTGTTACGACCGATATGAGCACAGCCGTGGCCAAACGTCAACAGGCCGTCCTGAAATTAATTTCCATGGGGAATCGAAGCTGTGGAATGCCATAAAGCAGGAGAGCGACGTGTGGTTTTTGCCAGCGAATCTCCAGCCAGGCTTGGTAGTGTGTGACAATGGCCGAAATCTGGTGGCAGCTCTGGGGCTTGGCAACCTCACTCACATACCATGTCTGGTACATGTGCTCAACTTGGTCGTGCAGAGTTTTTTGAGGGACTACCCGGATCTTGATGCACTGCTGCACAAGGTCCGCCTAGAGTGCGCTCACTTGCGACGTTCCAGCATGGCCAGATCGCACATTGCAGCTCTGCAATGCAGATTTCTCCTTCCTGAACATCGCATCATATGCGACGTACCCACCGGGTGGAATTCCACGTTACATATGTTGGAGCGGTTGTGTGAGCAGCAGCCAGCAGTAATGGAGTATCAGCTGCATCAGGCGCAATCAACTCGCAATTTGCGCCGTTCACACTTCACCACTACTGAGTGGGCCTCTATGAAGGACATCTGCCACGTTTTGCGTGCGTTTGATGAGTCAATGCGAATGGCGAGTGCAGATGATGCACTAGTCAGCCTGACTGTTCCCCTTATCTGCCTGCTTCAAAAAACACTGCAAGCACTAAGGGATGAGGTTTTGGAAGAGTTGGAGGTTGAGGAGTCACAAATTCCATCACCTTCTGGACAGTCAGCGCAACGTGGTTCCTCACAAAGGGCTAGGCAGGGGTCACTTTGTGAGGAGGATGAGGAGGAGTCAATGGAGGAGGAAGACATCGCTCCAGAGGGAGGTACACATTGCTCTAGTCAGTATGTAGAGCGAGGGTGGGGTGATGCAGAGCAGGCAGAGATGACGCCTCTTGCAGGGGACAGCGTTTCTTGGCCAGTTGGGAGTCTGCAGCACATGGTTGATTTCATGCTGCAGTGCCTGAGAAACGACCGCCGCATCGCCCACATTCTCACCACGTCTGATTATTGGTGTACACCCTCCTAGACCCTCGCTACCGGGACAACTTACAAAGCCTCATCACACCGTTGAACAGGGAGCGTAAAATGTGGTTGTACCAAGACACACTGGTGCAATCCATCATGTTCTCCATTCCAGCCGAGAGCACTGCTGCTGCTACTGCTTTACAAAGCAGCTCTGTGCGTCGAGGCAGTGGAGACAGCTCTGCAACAAGAAGGAGCAGAAGCAGCGCCTCTGCACAGGGCAAGACCAGTATGTTCCAAATGTGGCGAAGTTTTGTGTCAGCGCCACAAATGTCTACACCATCCCAGACGGCTCCAGTCAGCAGGAGGCAACGTTTCCGTAAGATGGTGACAGACTACATGTCTTGCCCTCTCACTGTACTCCCAGATGGCTCTTCCCCATTCAAGTTTTGGGTCTCTAAGCTGGATACATGGCCAGAGCTTAGCCAGCATGCATTGGACGTGCTGGCTTGCCCTGCTGCCAGAGTATTATCGGAGCGCGTCTTTAGTGCTGCAGGTGGTGAGGACAACTGTAACTTCACACACCATTTATGAAATGGCCAGCATCTAGACCTGATAATAAGACGCAATAATAATTTTTTACATCTAGAAAGTGCATCATGCATACTGCCAATAGGTAGTTATACCTGCAAGTGCTGTTGAAACAACCACAACAGATATAAATTGATAATGGTATATAGGTATCACAGTGCATAGTTACTCATGGACAATCTCGATCTAATACTGTATCTCAATAAAGACAGCGTCACCCATCATGGTTGTTTGTCTTGTAGCTTGTTGAAGAGGGAACGTGCTTGTTTCGTTGCTAGGTGGATGTTTAGACAGTAAATCATTACTGATGTCGTCTTTGTTGCGGCCCTATGGCAGAATAACGCTGCGTAACCTCACTGCTAAAGAGAGTCATATAATAGCCAGACGCTACCCTACCCTACGCGTGACAGTAGGAAGGTAGTGTTGGCGGATAAAGCCTTGCGCAAATATACATGCTTTTCCCCTCTTCAACAGTGTAAAAGCAAAAAGTGCATGAGTGATGCCGCAGCCTTTATTGACGTACAGTATGACATCGCCATTCGCCATCAGAGGCTATGCACTGTCTGATACAGACATAGTATATACCTTAGCTATCTGTTGCCTTTGTTTCACCTCCACTTGCAG
Source organism: Oophaga sylvatica (assembly GCA_033576555.1). Classification (NCBI taxonomy): domain Eukaryota; kingdom Metazoa; phylum Chordata; class Amphibia; order Anura; family Dendrobatidae; genus Oophaga; species Oophaga sylvatica. The sequence continues at coordinate 14,564 of JARQOD010002820.1, read as the reverse complement.
GCACACACTTTAATTTGGACAATGCATGCTGTATTTTTAAAAAAAAAAAAATTTTTCATATTACATTAATGCATGATTAAATCAATGAGTCCATGCTGAACATGTATTATATGCTGTCCGAAGTACCAATTTTCATAAATGAAAGTATTTCAATCTGTGTGACTGTCACTTATAAATTTTAATGATGATGCTTTCTATTACAAAATCCATTGTCTGCACTATATTATGGTTTTACATACCGTTCCTTACGCATCATTAATAAAAACAAAAATGGACTTGTATTCATTCATTTCAACCCCTATATTTTTTAAAATAAATTGTTGGTGGTGTGGTGTTCCATTTCTTGTTGGTATGTGCTTATATGCGTTTATATTTTAAGGGTGTTTATTTTTATTTTTGGAATTGAAATTCATCATTTTATTGTCCTAGTAAAGCTTAAGTTTTTCTTGTTTTGAGTACATACATTTCCAAGTGCCACGTAACGAGGCAACAACTCTATATTTTATTTCAATACCCTCCTTGACCCTGGGCTTCAACACAGCCAGTTGCTGCTCGGAAGTGTTGGATGCACAGATCAAAACAATCGCTGATGTGTTTGTGGGGTTCAGTAACGCCTGCTGTTCCCCTGCTGTGTGTCTGGCAAAAATTCATGCTACCTCAAAATCAACATTCCACCAGATCATACTAGGCCTCTGCCTACACCCTCCTTGACCCTGGGCTTCAACACCGCCAGTTGCTGCTCGGAAGTGTTGGATGCACAGATCCAAACAATTGCTGATGTGTTTGTGGGGTTCAGTAACGCCTGCTGTTCCCCTGCTGTGTGTCTGGCAAAAATTCATGCTACCTCAAAATCAACGTTCCACCAGATCATACTAGGCCTCTGCCTACACCCTCCTTGACCCTGGGCTTCAACACCGCCAGTTGCTGCTCGGAAGTGTTGGATGCACAGATCCAAACAATTGCTGATGTGTTTGTGGGGTTCAGTAATGCCTGCTGTTCCCCTGCTGTGTGTCCGGCAATAATAACTGCTACCTACACATGCTGAAAACAACATGACAAGTCAAAGTGGCTAGTGCTACACATATATATGAGGCTAAAGCATTATTTCTATGCTGTAAACGAGTGAAACGGCACCTTTAAAAGCATAAAATGATTAGTCTTTGGCACAAATCTGTAACTAACAAATTTGAACATATTATTGCAGATATGCACATGTCCAACACAAATGCAAACACAAAAGCCTACTTATGCTATAGGGTACTGATGGCGAACCTTGTCACTCCAGTACTTTGAAAAATCCAACTCACATCATGACTCAAATGCTGCAAGGTTGGAAGTGCATAATGTAGGTTGAACTTTGACAACAGCTGCAGTGCGAAGGTTAGCCTTCAGTGTTCTCGGGTTTTAAATGAAGGCATACAAGTAAATTTAATAATCCATTGTTGCGTAAGGAACGTGATGTACACCTCTAATATAGTGCAAACAATGGATGTAGGACTAATCCTCATCATCATAACCTATATTTGTGTCATTCAAAAATATACATATTTAATTAACAATTTTACACCTCATATCATATAGGTCCATCATGTAATCCTGATAATCAGGGCCACAAATCATGCATTACCTCGAAAAAGAAAATTGTGCATAGTGACAATAGCAAAATATATACCTGCAAGTGGTGCTGAAACAACGACAAGTGATAGAAAAGGTGAATGATATCTAGTTATCAGACTGAATAGCGACACCTGTACAATGCCGATATAATACTGTACCTTAAAAAAAGGCTGCGGCACACCTCACACGCGTTTTTCTTGTAGCTTCTTCTCTAATAGGGCACATGCATGTATGTTTCATCATAGGTGCATGTTTACTGAGTAAAGCTGTCATGACAACGGCTTTGTGTTGTCGGTACGCTAGCGATGATGAACGATGCACAACGTGAATGTTAGTCTGCGTCATAAGACGCAAAGACGCTCCAATACCCAACGCGTCACAGCAGGAAGCCAGTCTGTGCGTCCAAACAAAGGCGCAAGCATACATGCACGTACCCTTTTATAAAGCTATATAAAATAAAGGATGTAGTAGTAACGCACACTTTATTGAGGTACAGTATTACATCGCCATTCACCATCTGTGGCTATGCAGTCTCATCTATATATACCTTATCTATCCGTTGTCATGCTTGCAAGTCCACAGTCAGGCATAAATAGCAATTTTCACTATGTACTATGCACTTTTTAAAGGTTATATTTGTTCATAAAAATGATTATTGGCCCATACTATGAGTATTACATGATGGAGATTTTATATATTTGTAGAAACGGTTTAGTGACATTATTCACCGAATGAAATTTTTTTTGATGTCACAGATAACTTGTAATGCTGATGATGTTTTTAAGTCCTACATTCATTGTCTATACAATATAACAGGTGTACATACTGTTACTTATCCATCATTAATGTATTCTGAAATGTACTTGTATGCTTTTATTTAAAACCGTATATCAGATTCATTACCAAAATTTTTTTGGGTTTGCATTGCTGTTAGACATGTTAATGTATGCGTTTATGTTTGTCAATTCTTTATTTATATACGTTTCTTTAATTAAAATCATCATCTTATGGTAGTAAAGGTTATCTTTCTCTTATTTGGAGTATCTACATTTTTAATTGCAATGTAACAAGGCAAATACTGTATATATTTTTTACATATCCTCCTTGACCCTGGGCTCCAACACCGCCAGTTGTTGCTCGGAAGTGCTGTTTGTACAGTCAACACTTGCTCCTGTGTTACTGGGGTTCAGTAATGTCAGCTCTTCCCCTGCTGTGTGAACGGCAAAAAGTACTGCTGCCTCCACCCTGTTCTCCTCTCAACCCTGGGCTCCAACTCCGCCAGTTGGTGCTCGGAAGTGCTGTTTGCACAGTCAACACTTGCTCCTGTGTTACTGGGGTTCAGTAATGTCAGCTGTTCCCCTGCTGTGTGTATGGCAAGAAGTCCTGCTGCTTACAATTTAAACTTACAAAGTTGCTCATACTAGGCCTCAGCCTACACCCTGACTGACCCTGGGCTCCAACACCGCCAGTTGGTGCTCGGAAGTGCTGTTTGCACAGTCAACACTTGCTCCTGTGTTACTGGGGTTCAGTAATGTCAGCTGTTCCCCTGCTGTGTGAACGGCAAAAAGTACTGCTGCCTCTACCCTGTTCTCCTCTCATCCCTGGGCTTCAACACCGCCAGTTGGTGCTCGGAAGTGCTGTTTGCACAGTCAACACTTGCTCCTGTGTTACTGGGGCTCAGTAATGTCAGCTGTTCCCCTGCTGTGTGAACGGCAAAAAGTCCTGCTGCCTCCACCCTGTTCTCCTCTCATCCCTGGGCTTCAACACTGCCAGTTGGTGCTCGGAAGTGCTGTTTGCACAGTCAACACTTGCTCCTGTGTTACTGGGGTTCAGTAATGTCAGCTGTTCCCCTGCTGTGTGTATGGCAAGAAGTCCTGCTGCTTACAATTTAAACTTACAAAGTTGCTCATACTAGGCCTCAGCCTACACCCTGACTGAACCTGGGCTCCAACACGCCAGTTGGTGCTCGGAAGTGCTGTTTGCACAGTCAACACTTGCTCCTGTGTTACTGGGGTTCAGTAATGTCAGCTGTTCCCCTGCTGTGTGAACGGCAAAAAGTACTGCTGCCTCCACCTGTTCTCCTCTCATCCCTGGGCTTCAACACCGCCAGTTGGTGCTCGGAAGTGCTGTTTGCACAGTCAACACTTGCTCCTGTGTTACTGGGGTTCAGTAATGTCAGCTGTTCCCCTGCTGTGTGTATGGCAAGAAGTCCTGCTGCTTACAATTTAAACTTACAAAATTGCTCATACTAGGCCTCAGCATACACCCTGACTGAACCTGGGCTCCAACACCGCCAGTTGGTGCTCGGAAGTGCTGTTTGCACAGTCAACACTTGCTCCTGTGTTACTGGGGTTCAGTAATGTCAGCTGTTCCCCTGCTGTGTGAACGGCAAAAAGTCCTGCTGCCTCCACCCTGTTCTCCTCTCAACCCTGGGCTCCAACACCGCCAGTTGGTGCTCGGAAGTGTCATTGGCACGGGTACTCACTCCTGCCCAGACTGGTTACAAAAAAAAAATCAAAAAAGAAAATCAAAAAAGAAGTGCAATACAATAAAGTGTAGAAAAAATAAAAAATAATATTACAAAAAATATATATAATACACTATATAAATATATACACCACTAATTGTGATCGCACCACTAAGTGCGGTTGGATGACCAACCAATAAAGTATATAAAACACCCAAGTGTAAGAGAAAAATGGGGAACAAAGAACCACCAAGGCAGGTAAAGGTACAATAAATGTTTTATTTGAAAAAAATTACATAAACATTTGCACAAAAATAATGGTAATGTAATATAATTAAAATGATGTTAAAAAGGAGGCAAACACAAACCACCCTACAGTGCCTAATAACCGGGATATATATCCATATGACCAGGTAAGTATATAACACAACACAATAATAGTGCAAAAATTAATAAATGTGCTACAAAGCAAAATCCAAAACCTAATATACTATAATAATGATATACATGTGCTAATCTAAATAATACTAAGGTGCCTGCAAGCAACGCACAACAGGGCACACGAATAATACTAAGTGTTATAACCAAATGTGTGACACCGCATAAAAAATATGTGCTGTGCTAGATGATAATACTCAAGTGCTTGCAACAAAAATTGTGCAAGACTAAGCACATAAAAATCAATAGTGCTTGAAAAACAAACACACATGTGTAAACTATACCTGAAAAATATCGGGAAGGCAGAGAGGGTGAATGGATCGCTACCTAGAACGCGCCCCGACGCGCGTTTCGGAAAATATTCCTTCGTCAGGGGGATGAAATATGTCTGAATCGCGGTCTATAAGTAGTGCGGTCAATTAGGGAAATGGCGCCTGCGTGTTACAATAGGCGGCGCCATCATCATCGCAGACATCATAGATTGTAACACGTCATGTCCGGTCACGTGTAGATTACTGATTCATAGGTACTACGCCTGCGCTCAAACCATAGCGCAAACTAACAAGCGGCGCATTCGTGGTCGCAGATCATTAACTACACTATATCCTGTCCGATCACATGGGACTGACATAAATACTGCGCCTGCAATCCAAACAGAGCGCACAATGACAGGCGGCGCACTCAAGTCGCAGAATTCACTGACTACACAAAATCATGTTCAATCACGTGGGTCAATTAAGGAAATGGCGCCTGTATGTTATAACAAGCGGCGCCATCATCATCGCAAACATCATAGGTTGCAGTGCGTCATGTCCGGTCACGTATAGATTGACTCATAGGTACTGTACCAGCGCTCAAACTAGAGCGCACAATACCAAGCGGCGCATTCGTGGTCGCAGACATAAGACTACACTATATCAAGTCCGATCGCATGGGACTGACTCATAGATACTGCGCCTGCGCTCCAAACGGGGCACAAAATAATAAGCGACACACTCAGGTCGCAAACTTCACTGACTGACACAGTCATGTCCAATCACGTGGGACCACAATACTAGCGCATGCGCATACCAAAAAGAACCAAAAATGTCATTTCAACACATGGATAATCATGTAAGATAAAGCCACTTATGCAGTATATAACATTATACTGCATGATATTGTGTCCGAACTTCCTGTAAATACACAACAGGATATGGATGTGGCACATAGTATCAGTATATAGATAAAAAAACTTATATATACATATGCTGTGTTGGGTGCTAGTGGGCGCATGTATGATGTAGTCGAGCGAAGGCAACATGGCAACCGGAGTCATGCACCCCACCAAAGGTAAGGTACATAGAGACTCCATCACCATGGGCACATCCGGTCAAGAAAATCATCATGCGCTACCACACCAAAACACTGAATGACAAAACCACAATGTTGAAACTACATCATAATAAACATGATATAAATAGAATACACAAATTTGCTTAACTACGATTGTCACAGACAGCCACGTATAGAAAATCCATAGATGAAATCCAAAATCCATAATGATGTATGATGATGTTCAAAAAAAAAAATTCTGAATGACCTCCAAGATGTTGTCAAAAGAAGACTCGTATAGGACAGTCGAATTCATCAAAGGATGGTATGAGAACCAATTGATACCGCGAAACTGAAACTAAAAAAACAAAAATGATTAAATACAAATGTATAAAAACATCATAAAAATGGTGCATATGAGAGACTCTCGTTCAGGCCAAGTGGAGAGACTGTCTTCAAAGTCCAGATCCACTTGGCCTCTAACTGTGCCAATCTTTTACTCATATTCCCACCTCTCGCATTGGTGATGAGCATATCAATCCCCGATACCTCAAACCAGAGGCATCACATTTGTGGTGCAATTTAAAATTCCTGGGAATCGTCTTCAAAGAAGAAATATCCTCTACATCCATGGCCGCTTTGATACCCAATACGTGTTCGCGCACTCTCACCTTGAGCTGTCTCGTAGTGAGACCCACATAGATGAGGTTGCACGGACACGTAGCAGCATAAATGACATGTGTGGACTGGCAAGAAATATTATGTCTAATGTTAAATTTCTGGATATTATCAGAATTAACAAAATTATTCGTTTTGTTAACATTAGGACATGCCACACATAAACCGCATGGTTTACAACCATGGTGGGGTATCTGTATTTTATTGGGTTCATAATAGCTTTTGACCAATTTATCACTAAGGTTAGCAGACCTCCTAAATGTGATTTTAGGCCCATCCCCTATGAATTTGGCCACAATGGGATCTGTTTTAAGTATACCCCAATGTTTATTTAAACATGCACGTAATTGATCACTCTGTCCATCAAACTGCGTGATGAACCGTACATCGTTTGTATGTTTTTTCTGGGGGATCCCATACAGTGCATTGTGACGGGTCTGATGCTTGGCCCTATTGAATGCCTTCTTGACCGATCTCCTACTGTACCCTCGCTCAAGGAATCTAGCTTTCAATAGATCAGACTGCTCCAAAAAGTCTTCCTCCCGTGAACAAATGCGTCTTAGTCTGAGGAATTGACCTATCGGGATAGAATTGATCAGTGCCTTGGGGTGAGATGAAGAAGCATGAACAAGAGCATTTACGGCCGTTTGTTTTCTAAACAGATTAGTCTGTAAACAGCCATTGCTATCTCTATTTACTTTAACATCGAGGAACTCAATGATATCCCTATGATGGTTATAGGTCAAATGCACATTGATCATGTTAGAATTTAACTTATGCATAAATTCTGATAATGCCGCACTGGAATCTTGCCAAATAAAAAATATATCATCTATATAACGTGTCCAAAATAGGACACGCTCCATAGACCCAAATGAATCAAAATTAAAAAGGTCCCTTTCCCAAAACCCAAGGAACAGGTTGGCGTAAGCCGGAGCAAAAGCAGCTCCCATGGCTGTTCCTTGGGTTTGCAGGAAAAAGGACCCCCTAAAAATAAAAAAATTGTGGGTGAGTGCAAATTCTAACAAATTAATAAAGAAAATAATAAATGCCCTAGAAAATGAGGAGAACTGTAAAAAATATGTGACAGCGGCAATACCATCATTGTGACGTATGTTCGTATATAGCGACTCTACGTCACATGTAACCAATATGCATTCATGATCAATGTGCATCCCATCAATTTTTTTGAGAAAATCAGTAGTGTCCCTCGTGTAGGAAGGAAGGGCTGTAACAAACGGCTGTAAGACTGAGTCAATGTACTTGTTAATGTTCTCCAAATAGTTGCCTCTCCCTGAGATGATAGGTCTCCCGGGAGGAATCTCCTGGTTTTTGTGGATCTTCGGCAGAAGATACAGGGTGGGAATGGTGGGTTCTCCAACCTGAAGGGCAGAAAAAAGATCTCTAGTGATAATCCCCTCATTATTGGCCTCACACAACAACTGATTAAGCTGTGTTTGAAACTTGGCTAATGGATTATATGTCAGTCTCTTATAATACTGTCCATTATTTAACTGGCGATACGCCTCAGTTTCATACATTTCTTTCGGCCAAATTACCACATTCCCACCCTTATCTGCCGGTTTGAAGACCACATCAACCAAGTCCCCCAATTTGCGTAAACTGGCCATTTCTTTGTTGCTTAAATTTGAAATGGATGGGCGAGAAGAAATCGCACCTAATTCACTGCTAACCGTCTTGACGAAAACGTCAATCGCAGCACAGGTAGATAATGGAGGAAATTTACTCGACTTTTTCTTAATAGAATCAGGTATCTCACCTTCAAATCCATCATTGTGTTCCCTAGCCAATTGCTCCAAGTTGGCTAATGCCTCCTGTTCCGCCTCTGTGGAAAGGGAATCACAGTTATTCTTGCCGTAAAACATGCGTCTGAATAATACTTTTCTGGCAAATAAATTAAGGTCTTTGACAGCAGAAAAGCAATCAAAGGAAGCGGTGGGACAGAACATCAGTCCTTTCAAAAGGATCTGAAGTTCTGTATCTGAGAATGTATATGTGCTAAGATTAATTACCTTAAGTTGATGATTGCCAGAATCTGGAGATAAATTACGCTTGTTAGGCAGAAAACGAAGATTCCTCTTTCTTTTAGGAGTCATGGAGACCACTGAGGCGGAGCTGGAGGCTATAGACACATCACTAACTGAAATGCGGGAAACCGCTGAAGGAGAGTTACTCTGGTCCCCAGGTGTATGTCTTTTCCATCTATACATGCGTCCAAGCATGCGATCATTTTGATCTCTCGCTAGTTTGTTCGTATGTTTTTTCTGAATCTCTTTGACCAGTAGTTCTAAATCTTTATCTAGAGAATCATTAAGACATTTAACCTGGTCTGCTAATAAGGTAGATTTCACCTGGGTGAATAGTATTTCAAGTTCTTTATCAATATCATCAATTAATTTCCCATTAAGATCGGCCAATAATCCCATTAACTTCCAGGAGGTCTCATTACAAATGTCCTCCCATTTGGTGATAAATTGGTCATCATTGATCACAAACGCAGGTGTGACCCTGATCCTCAGGCCTCTAGGGATGAGCTTCTTTTCCATATAGTTCTGAAGAAATGCTTTAGTCCACCAAATGCGAGTACGCTTAAATAACAATTTCTTAATTTGTTTAAAAAGAGAGTCATTATTATGTGCAACATTGCTGTTATTAACCGTATCCACAGAACCGAATACATTGTTCACCTGTCCCTGCCAGGAGGCTTCCCTGGTCTTATAGTCCATATTCAAATACACTGGGGAGAAAAGAACAGCCTGTGCAGAACACAGTAAAATGAAAATCAAAAAAGAAGTGCAATACAATAAAGTGTAGAAAAAATAAAAAATAATATTACAAAAAATATATATAATACACTATATAAATATATACACCACTAATTGTGATCGCACCACTAAGTGCGGTTGGATGACCAACCAATAAAGTATATAAAACACCCAAGTGTAAGAGAAAAATGGGGAACAAAGAACCACCAAGGCAGGTAAAGGTACAATAAATGTTTTATTTGAAAAAAATTACATAAACATTTGCACAAAAATAATGGTAATGTAATATAATTAAAATGATGTTAAAAAGGAGGCAAACACAAACCACCCTACAGTGCCTAATAACCGGGATATATATCCATATGACCAGGTAAGTATATAACACAACACAATAATAGTGCAAAAATTAATAAATGTGCTACAAAGCAAAATCCAAAACCTAATATACTATAATAATGATATACATGTGCTAATCTAAATAATACTAAGGTGCCTGCAAGCAACGCACAACAGGGCACACGAATAATACTAAGTGTTATAACCAAATGTGTGACACCGCATAAAAAATATGTGCTGTGCTAGATGATAATACTCAAGTGCTTGCAACAAAAATTGTGCAAGACTAAGCACATAAAAATCAATAGTGCTTAATAAAACAAACACACATGTGTAAACTATACCTGGAAAATATCGGGAAGGCAGAGAGGGTGAATGGATCGCTACCTAGAACGCGCCCCGACGCGCGTTTCGGAAAATATTCCTTCGTCAGGGGGATGAAATATGTCTGAATCGCGATCTATAAGTAGTGCGGTCAATTAGGGAAATGGCGCCTGCGTGTTACAATAGGCGGCGCCATCATCATCGCAGACATCATAGATTGTAACACGTCATGTCCGGTCACGTGTAGATTACTGATTCATAGGTACTACGCCTGCGCTCAAACCATAGCGCAAACTAACAAGCGGCGCATTCGTGGTCGCAGATCATTAACTACACTATATCCTGTCCGATCACATGGGACTGACATAAATACTGCGCCTGCGCTCCAAACAGAGCGCACAATGACAGGCGGCGCACTCAAGTCGCAGAATTCACTGACTACACAAAATCATGTTCAATCACGTGGGTCAATTAAGGAAATGGCGCCCGTATGTTATAACAAGCGGCGCCATCATCATCGCAAACATCATAGGTTGCAGCGCGTCATGTCCGGTCACGTATAGATTGACTCATAGGTACTGTACCAGCGCTCAAACTAGAGCGCACAATACCAAGCGGCGCATTCGTGGTCGCAGACATAAGACTACACTATATCAAGTCCGATCGCATGGGACTGACTCATAGATACTGCGCCTGCGCTCCAAACGGGGCACAAAATAATAAGCGACACACTCAGGTCGCAAACTTCACTGACTGACACAGTCATGTCCAATCACGTGGGACCACAATACTAGCGCATGCGCATACCAAAAAGAACCAAAAATGTCATTTCAACACATGGATAATCATGTAAGATAAAGCCACTTATGCAGTATATAACATTATACTGCATGATATTGTGTCCGAACTTCCTGTAAATACACAACAGGATATGGATGTGGCACATAGTATCAGTATATAGATAAAAAAACTTATATATACATATGCTGTGTTGGGTGCTAGTGGGCGCATGTATGATGTAGTTGAGCGAAGGCAACATGGCAACCGGAGTCATGCACCCCACCAAAGGTAAGGTACATAGAGACTCCATCACCATGGGCACATCCGGTCAAGAAAATCATCATGCGCTATCACACCAAAACACTGAATGACAAAACCACAATGTTGAAACTACATCATAATAAACATGATATAAATAGAATACACAAATTTGCTTAACTACGATTGTCACAGACAGCCACGTATAGAAAATCCATAGATGAAATCCAAAATCCATAATGATGTATGATGATGTTCAAAAAAAAAAAAATTCTGAATGACCTCCAAGATGTTGTCAAAAGAAGACTCGTATAGGACAGTCGAATTCATCAAAGGATGGTATGAGAACCAATTGATACCGCGAAAGTCCACACATGTCATTTATGCTGCTACGTGTCCGTGCAACCTCATCTATGTGGGTCTCACTACGAGACAGCTCAAGGTGAGAGTGCGCGAACACGTATTGGGTATCAAAGCGGCCATGGATGTAGAGGATATTTCTTCTTTGAAGACGATTCCCAGGCATTTTAAATTGCACCACAAATGTGATGCCTCTGGTTTGAGAGTATCGGGGATTGATATGCTCATCACCAATGCGAGAGGTGGGAATATGAGTAAAAGATTGGCACAGTTAGAGGCCAAGTGGATCTGGACTTTGAAGACAGTCTCTCCACTTGGCCTGAACGAGAGTCTCTCATATGCACCATTTTTATGATGTTTTTATACATTTGTATTTAATCATTTTTGTTTTTTTAGTTTCAGTTTCGCGGTATCAATTGGTTCTCATACCATCCTTTGATGAATTCGACTGTCCTTTTGACAACATCTTGGAGGTCATTCAGAATTTTTTTTTTTTTTTGAACATCATCATACATCATTATGGATTTTGGATTTCATCTATGGATTTTCTATACGTGGCTGTCTGTGACAATCGTAGTTAAGCAAATTTGTGTATTCTATTTATATCATGTTTATTATGATGTAGTTTCAACATTGTGGTTTTGTCATTCAGTGTTTTGGTGTGATAGCGCATGATGATTTTCTTGACCGGATGTGCCCATGGTGATGGAGTCTCTATGTACCTTACCTTTGGTGGGGTGCATGACTCCGGTTGCCATGTTGCCTTCGCTCGACTACATCATACATGCGCCCACTAGCACCCAACACAGCATATGTATATATAAGTTTTTTTATCTATATACTGATACTATGTGCCACATCCATATCCTGTTGTGTATTTACAGGAAGTTCGGACACAATATCATGCAGTATAATGTTATATACTGCATAAGTGGCTTTATCTTACATGATTATCCATGTGTTGAAATGACATTTTTGGTTCTTTTTGGTATGCGCATGCGCTAGTATTGTGGTCCCACGTGATTGGACATGACTGTGTCAGTCAGTGAAGTTTGCGACCTGAGTGTGTCGCTTATTATTTTGTGCCCCGTTTGGAGCGCAGGCGCAGTATCTATGAGTCAGTCCCATGCGATCGGACTTGATATAGTGTAGTCTTATGTCTGCGACCACGAATGCGCCGCTTGGTATTGTGCGCTCTAGTTTGAGCGCTGGTACAGTACCTATGAGTCAATCTATACGTGACCGGACATGACGCGCTGCAACCTATGATGTTTGCGATGATGATGGCGCCGCTTGTTATAATATACAGGCGCCATTTCCTTAATTGACCCACGTGATTGAACATGATTTTGTGTAGTCAGTGAATTCTGCGACTTGAGTGCGCCGCCTGTCATTGTGCGCTCTGTTTGGAGCGCAGGCGCAGTATTTATGTCAGTCCCATGTGATCGGACAGGATATAGTGTAGTTAATGATCTGCGACCACGAATGCGCCGCTTGTTAGTTTGCGCTATGGTTTGAGCGCAGGCGTAGTACCTATGAATCAGTAATCTACACGTGACCGGACATGACGTGTTACAATCTATGATGTCTGCGATGATGATGGCGCCGCCTATTGTAACACGCAGGCGCCATTTCCCTAATTGACCGCACTACTTATAGATCGCGATTCAGACATATTTCATCCCCTGACGAAGGAATATTTTCCGAAACGCGCGTCGGGGCGCGTTCTAGGTAGCGATCCATTCACCCTCTCTGCCTTCCCGATATTTTCCAGGTATAGTTTACACATGTGTGTTTGTTTTATCAAGCACTATTGATTTTTATGTGCTTAGTCTTGCACAATTTTTGTTGCAAGCACTTGAGTATTATCATCTAGCACAGCACATATTTTTTATGCGGTGTCACACATTTGGTTATAACACTTAGTATTATTCGTGTGCCCTGTTGTGCGTTGCTTGCAGGCACCTTAGTATTATTTAGATTAGCACATGTATATCATTATTATAGTATATTAGGTTTTGGATTTTGCTTTGTAGCACATTTATTAATTTTTGCACTATTATTGTGTTGTGTTATATACTTACCTGGTCATATGGATATATATCCCGGTTATTAGGCACTGTAGGGTGGTTTGTGTTTGCCTCCTTTTTAACATCATTTTAATTATATTACATTACCATTATTTTTGTGCAAATGTTTATGTAAATTTTTTTCAAATAAAACATTTATTGTACCTTTACCTGCCTTGGTGGTTCTTTGTTCCCCATTTTTCTCTTACACTTGGGTGTTTTATATTTCCAGACTGGTTACAGCACGCCAGCTGTTTCCTGTCAGTGTCAACGTCACTTAGCCTCCAATAAGTTGTCCTGTCGTGTTGCGGTCGAGTTAGCCGACTCTATGGTGCCTGCAGTTTAGGTGCTTCCTATGTGTGCTGCGGGATATGTAAATAAAGGCTGTTTCCGTTGTGACAATAGGACAATCACCCACTGTAGGACTGTGGGATTCGGTAACTGCGGCCGGCTCGCGGCCTGTCAACTTAAATTTTCATGGGTACCTTCTGCTACCCGTCCGGGTTCCAGTACCGTCAGCTGGTTCTCCGCAGTGCCTTTGGCCTAGGTGCCTCCATCTCGGTATCCGAGTTCCAGCAACGTCTGCTGGTCCTTGGTAGTGCTTTGGAGCACAGGTACCTCCTGCTTAGTAACCGTGTCTCAGTAACGTCAACTGGTCATCGGTTGTGCCATTGGCTCTTTTCCTTCTGCTGCCCCTCCGGGTTCCAGCACAGTCAGCTGGTCCTCGTTACTTCCATTGGCTCTTGTACCTTCTGCTACCCGTCCGGATTCCAGTACCGTCAGCTGGTTCTCCGCAGTGCCTTTGGCCTAGGTGCCTCCATCTCGGTATCCAAGTTCCAGCAACGTCTGCTGGTCCTTGGTAGTGCTTTGGAGCACAGGTACCTCCTGCTTAGTAACCGTGTCCCAGTAACGTCAGCTGGTCCTCGGTTGTGCCATTGGCTCTTTTCCTTCTGCTGCCCCTCCGCGTTCCAGCACAGTCAGCTGGTCCTCGTTACTTCCATTGTCTCTTGTACCATCTGATACCCATCCGGGTTCCAGTACCATCAGCTGGTTGTCGGAAGTTACTCAGCCTTCTTGTACCTTCAGCTACATTTCCAAGTTGAACATTTTTGAAATTTTTTTGGGGTAATCACTCTG
>JARQOD010002819.1:0-72611 GCA_033576555.1 Oophaga sylvatica | reverse complement strand
GCAGGGTGACGCGCACGGAATTTCAGGAGAGCGTGTGCTGGTCATGGGGGGTCACAGGGGATAAGGGGGAAGGACAGGGTGACAGCAACAGAATTTCGGGAGAGCAGTGGCGGGCCTATGGGGGTCAAAAAGGGGGATATATGGTGGAAGGAGCGGGTGCAGCACACAAGTATTCAGGAGAGCTGGCGGCTAGGGGGGCACAGGGGGAATAAAAAAAGGTGAAGGAGCGGGGGACAGCAGCACAAGTATTTCAGGAGACGGTGTGTGGTCTAGGGGGGGCCAGGGAGAAATGGTGGAAGGACAGGGTGACAGCGCACAAAAAATTTTCAGGAGAGCATGTGTGGTCAATGGGGGGTCACAGGGAGATATATGGGGAAGGACAGGTGACAGCAGCCAGAGTATTTCGGGGAAGCAGTGTGCTGGTTTTGGGGGGGTCACAGGGAGAATATTGGAAGGAGCAGGGGACAGCACACAGAGTATTTCAGGAGAGCAGTGTGCTGGTCTATGGGGGTCACAGGGAGATATATGGTGGAAGGGCAGGGTGACAGAGCACAGAGTATTTCAGGAGAGCAGTGTGCTGGTCTATGGGGGGCCCAGGGAGATATATGGTAAGAGCAGGGTGACAGCAGCACAGAGTATTTCAGGAGAGCAGTGTGCTGGTCTATGGGGGTCACAGAGGGAGATATATGGTGAAGGAGCAGGGTGACAGCAGCACAGAGTATTTCAGGAGAGCAGTGTGCTGGTCTATGGGGGTACAGAGGGATATATGGTGGAAGGAGCAGGGTGACAGCAGCACAGAGTATTTCAGGAGAGCAGTGTGCTGGTCTATGGGGGGTCACAGATGGAGATATATGGTAGAAGAGCAGTGTGACAGCAGCACAGAGTATTTCAGGAGAGCAGTGTGCTGGTCTATGGGGGGTCACAGGGAGATATATGGTGGAAGGAGCAGGGGTGACAGCAGCACAGAGATTTCAGGAGAGCAGTGTGCTGGTCTATGGGGGGTACAGAGGAGATATATGGTGGAAGGAGCAGGGTGACAGCAGCACAGAGTATTTCAGGAGAGCAGTGTGCTGGTCTATGGGGGGTCACAGATGGAGATATATGGTGGAAGGAGCATGTGACAGCAGCACAGAGTATTTCAGGAGAGCAGTGTGCTGGTCTATGGGGGTACAGAGGAGATATATGGTGGAAGGAGCAGGGTGACAGCAGCACAGAGATTTCAGGAGAGCAGTGTGCTGGTCTATGGGGGTCACAGAGGAGATATATGGTGGAAGGAGCAGGGTGACAGCAGCACAGAGTATTTCAGGAACATTGTGGTTATGGGGACAGAGAGATATATGTGACGGTGACAGCACACATTTCAGGAGAGCTGTGCTGGCTATGGGGTACAAGGAATAGGTGAAGACGGACAGCACAGATTCAGGAGAGCAGTGTGCTGCTGGGAAGAGGAGATAGTGAAGCGGGTGACAGACGAATAAGAGCAGTGTGTGCTATGGGACAGAGAGATAAGTAAGGCAGGACAGCAGCACAAGATTCAGAGAGCAGTGTCTGCTATGGGTAAAGGAAATATGTGAAGGAGCGTGGCAGCACACGATTCAGAGCATGTGCGTCTATGGGTACAGAGAAGAATATGTAAAGAGGTGAAGCGCAAGAGTATTCAGGAGAGCAGGGTCAGGGTCAGAGAGATATGGAAGCAGGGTGACGCAGCACAGAGATTTCGAAGAGTGTTGGCAGGGCAGGAGATATGGTGGAAGGAGCAGGACACACAGAGAATTCAGGAGAGCGTGCTGGTCTAGGGGTCACAGAGAATGTGAAGCAGGGCAGCAGACGAGTATTTCAGGAGAGCAGTGTGCTGGTCTATGGGTCACAAGGAGATTATGGTAAGGAGCAGGTGACAGCAGCACAGAGAATTCAGGAGAGCATGTGCTGTTAGGGGTCACAGGGAGATATATGGTGAAGGCAGGGTGACAGCAGCACAGAGTATTCAGGGAGCAGTGTTGGTCTATGGGGGTCACAGGGAGATATATGGTGCAGACAGGGTACGAGCCAGATATTCAGGAGAGCAGTGTGCTGTCTATGGGGTCACAGAGGAGAATATGGTGAAGGAGCAGGTGACAGCAGCACAGAGAATTTCAGGAGAGCAGTGTGCTGTCTATGGGGGTCACAGGAGATATGGTGAAGGAGCAGGTGACAGCACACAGAGATTTCAGGAGAGCATGTGCTGGCTATGGGGGTCAAGAGGGAGATATATGGAAGGAGCAGGTGCAGCAGCACAGAATTCAGGAAGCAGGTGCTGGTCTATGGGTCACAGAGGGAGAATAGGTGGAAGGAGCAGGTGACCAGCCAGAGTATCAGGAGACAGTGTCTGGTCTATGGGGTCACAGAGGAGATATATGGGAAGGAGAGGTGACAGCAGCCAGAGTATTTCAGGAGAGCGTGTGCTGGTCTATGGGGGGTCACAGGGAGAATATGGGAAGGAGCAGGGTGACAGCACACAGAGTTTTCAGAGAGCAGTGTGCTGGTCTATGGGTCAAGTGAGAATATGGTGGAAGAGCAGGTGACGCAGCACAGAGATTTCAGGAGAGCAGTGTGCTGGTCTATGGGGCACAGAGGAGATATATGGGAAGGAGCAGTGACAGCAGCACAGAGTATTTCAGGAGAGCAGTGTGCTGGTCTATGGGGGTACAGAGGAGATATATGGTGAAGGAGCGGGTGACAGCAGCACAGAGATTTCAGGAGCAGTGTGCTGGTCTGGGGTCACAGAGGAGTATAGTGGAGACAGGGTGACAGCAGCACAGAGTATTTCAGGAGAGCAGTGTCTGTCTATGGGGTTACAGAGGGAGATAATGGTAGAAGGAGCAGGGTGACAGCGCACAGAGATTTCAGGAGAGCAGTGTGCTGGTCTAGGGGTACAGAGGAGATAATGGTGAAGGGCAGGTGACGCAGCACAAGATTCAGGAGAGTGTGCGGTCATGGGGTCACGAGGGAATGGTGAGAGCAGGGTGACAGCAGCACAGAGTATTCAGGAGAGCATGTGCTGGTCTATGGGGGTCACAGAGAGATATATGGTGAAGAGCAGGGTGACAGCAGCAAGAGTATTTCAGGAGAGCTGTGCTGGTCTATGGGGTACAGAGGGATATAGTGAAGGAGCAGGTGACAGCAGCACAGAGATTTCAGGAGAGCAGTGTGCTGGTTATGGGGGTCACAGAGGAGATATATGGTGAAGGAGCAGGGTGACAGCAGCACAGAGTATTTCAGGAGAGCAGTGTGCTGGTCTATGGGGTTACAGAGGGAGATATGGTGAAGGAGCAGGGTGACAGCAGCACAGAGTTTTCAGGGAGCAGTGTGCTGGTCTATGGGGGGTCACAGAGGAGATAATGGTGGAAGGGCAGGGTGACAGCAGCACAGAATTTCGGAGAGCATGTGCTGGTCTATGGGGTCACAGAGGAGATATATGGTGAGGAGCAGGTGACAGCAGCACAGAGTATTTCAGGAGAGCATGTGCTGTCTATGGGGGTCACAGATGGAGATATATGGGGAAGAGCAGGTGACAGCAGCACAGAGATTTCAGGAGAGCAGTGCTGGTCTATGGGGTCACAGAGGAGATAATGGTGAAGGAGCAGGGTGACAGCAGCCAGAGTATTTCAGGAGAGCAGTGTGCTGGTCTATGGGGGTCACAGAGGAGATATATGGTAAGGAGCAGGGTGACGCAGCACAGAGTATTTAGGAGAGCAGTGTGCTGGTCTATGGGGGGTCACAGGGAGATATATGGTGAAGGAGCAGGGTGACAGCAGCACAGAGTATTTCAGGAGAGCAGTGTGCTGGTCTATGGGGGCACAGAGGAGATATATGGTGAGGAGCAGGTGACAGCAGCACAGATATTTCAGGAGAGCAGTGTGTGGTCTATGGGGGTCACGAGGAGATATATGGAAGAGCAGGGTGCAGCAGCACAGAGTATTTCAGGAGAGCAGTGTGCTGGTCTATGGGGTCACAGAGGGAGATTATGGTGAAGGAGCAGGGTGACAGCAGCACAGAGTATTTCAGGAGAGCATGTGCTGGTCTATGGGGGTCACAGAGGAGATATATGGTGAAGGAGCAGGGTGACAGCAGCACAGAGATTTCAGGAGAGCAGTGTGCTGGTCTATGGGGGTACAGAGGGAATATGGTGAGGAGAGGGACAGCAGCACAGAGATTTCAGGAGAGCAGTGTGCTGGTCTATGGGGTCACAGAGGAGTATGGGAAGGAGCAGGTGACAGCAGCACAGAGTATTTCAGGAGAGCAGTGTGCTGGTCTATGGGGGTCACAGGGAGATATATGGTGGAGGAGCAGGGTGACAGCAGCACAGAGTATTTCAGGAGAGCAGTGTGCTGGTCTATGGGGGTTACAGAGGGAGATTATGGTGGAAGGAGCAGGGTGACAGCAGCACAGAGTATTTCAGGAGAGCAGTGTGCTGGTCTATGAGGGGTCACAGATGGAGATATATGGTAGGAAGGAGCAGGGTGACAGCAGCACAGAAATTTCAGGAGAGCAGTGTGCTGGTCTATGGGGGGTCACAGAGGAGATATATGGTGGAAGGAGCAGGGTGACAGCAGCACAGAGTATTTCAGGAGAGCAGTGTGCTGGTCTATGAGGGGTCACAGATGGAGATATATGGTAGAAGGAGCAGGGTGACAGCAGCACAGAGTATTTCAGGAGAGCGGTGTGCTGGTCTATGGGGGTCACAGAGGAGATATATGGTAGAAGGAGCAGGGTGACAGCAGCACAGAGTATTTCAGGAGAGCAGTGTGCTGGTCTATGGGGGTCACAGGGAGATATATGGTAGAAGGAGCAGGGTGACAGCAGCACAGAGTATTTCAGGAGAGCAGTGTGCTGGTCTATGGGGGTCACAGGGAGATATATGGTAGAAGGAGCAGTGTGACAGCAGCACAGAGTATTTCAGGAGAGCGGTGTGCTGGTCTATGGGGGAGTGTACTCACGCTGATGATCACATTCACACACTGATGAGCTGACACCGTCATTACTAAGCTGATAAGTAAACACAAACATGGGTAAGAGAAAAGGGGGTACTACTGAATGGCCTATTCAACATAAAGCGATGTAGACAGGAGTGCTGCACAATGCATGGCAAATATGACTAGCAGAAAAAGAACCATGCACAAGGGGCGCACATCCAAATAGAAAAATAACATGAATATATGTGAAAATAGATAAATTTTATTAGTGGACAAAAAGACTAAATAAAACCATTTAAAAAAGACAACACAATCAAATGGTCCCATAGTAAGCGAAATATCCAGATATTACAGCACGAGTTATATCTATATATCAAAATAGCATCCCTAGAAGTGAATGGAGTATCTATAAATCATCATTAAATATAGATAAATCCCGTGCCAGCCCGGCGTCCCCAGGAGGCTGCAGAAAAGAAAGGCGCCCTTGTGCAAGGTTCTTTTTCTCCCAATAAGTAAACACACAAACCTGAGCAGACATTGTCACCACCCTATGCAGGAGTGTTAACAGAACGAACACACACAGGCTGTAAACAGACAGCAACTGTTCATTTTAAAGAAAAAAAAAATTGCATCGGCTCCTGCATAATATTAATAGTGGCGTCTATAAGACACCTATCCATTACTAATCCTATAGTTATATGGGAAATGAAGACGCAGCCAGAATAAAGGTCTTTATTAATCTTAATTAAATCATACCGAACGCCTAATCCCCGACTCCCTCTAAACCACAAATATTCCTCACCTGTCCGACGAGAAGATAATCCATAATGTCCCACGAGGGGCCGGCAGATGATACTACTCTCCCATCAGCGGTGTAGCCCAACGGGAGCAGTAGTTTCATCGCCCCGCACCTGCTTTTTTACTGCAGATCACCGCTGCGGTTCACGGTCAGCTACGGGGTAACGCCGACATGTGACAGCAGACCCCGCAGCTCCTGTCATCGCACGTACTGAGCAGTGACGGGACAATTAAGCCCACAGCATACTATGTTGGCTACAAGAAAATGGCCGCGATCTCCTCCCACAGCTGTGACCTGGACATCCCAGGAGGGCGAGCCCAGGGCACAGGTAATGGGGTGCAGTGTTATAGATGGGGTCGGGGTCCAACCGCTGATGTCTATGCCCAGGGCACAGGTAATGGGGCTGCAGTGTTATAGATGGGGTCGGCGTCTGACCGCTGATGTCTATGCCCAGGACACAGGTAATGGGGCTGCAGTGTTATAGATGGGTCGGGGTCCGACCGCTGATGTCTATGCCCAGGGCACAGGTAATGGGGCTGCAGTGTTATAGATGGGGTCGGGTCCGACCGCTGATGTCTATGCCCAGGGCACAGGTAATGGGCTGCAGTGTTATAGATGGGGTCGGGGTCCGACCGCTGATGTCTATGCCCAGGGCACAGGTAATGGGGCTGCAGTGTTATAGATGGGTCGGGTCCACCGCTGATGTCTATGCCCAGGGCACAGGTAATGGGGCTGCAGTGTTATAGATGGGGTCGGGGTCCGACCGCTGATGTCTTGCCCAGGGCACAGGTAATGGGGCTGCAGTGTTATAGGTGGGGTCAGCGTCCGACCGCTGATGTCTATGCCCAGGGCACAGGTAATGGGGCTGCAGTGTTATAGATGGGGTCGGGGTCCGACCGCTGATGTCTATGCCCAGGGCACAGGTAATGGGGCTGCAGTGTTATAGATGGGGTCGGCGTCTGACCGCTGATGTCTATGCCCAGGGCACAGGTAATGGGGCTGCAGTGTTATAGATGGGGTCGGCGTCCGACCGCTGATGTCTATGCCCAGGACACAGGTAATGGGGCTGCAGTGTTATAGATGGGGTCGGGGTCCGACCGCTGATGTCTATGCCCAGGGCACAGGTAATGGGGTGCAGTGTTATAGATGGGTCGGCGTCCGACCTCTGATGTCTATGCCCAGGGCACAGGTAATGGGGCTGCAGTGTTATAGATGGGGTCGGGGTCCGACCGCTGATGTCTATGCCCAGGGCACAGGTAATGGGGCTGCAGTGTTATAGATGGGGTCGGGGTCTGACCGCTGATGTCTATGCCCAGGGCACAGGTAATGGGGCTGCAGTGTTATAGATGGGGTCGCGTCCGACCGCTGATGTCTATGCCCAGGACACAGGTAATGGGGCTGCAGTGTTATAGATGGGGTCGGGGTCCAACCGCTGATGTCTATGCCCAGGGCACAGGTAATGGGGCTGCAGTGTTATAGATGGGGTCGGGTCCGACCGCTGATGTCTATGCCCAGGGCACAGGTAATGGAGTGCAGTGTTATAGATGGGGTCGGCGTCCGACCGCTGATGTCTATGCCCAGGCACAGGTAATGGGCTGCAGTGTTATAGATGGGGTCGGGGTCCGACCGCTGATGTCTATGCCCAGGGCACAGGTAATGGGGCTGCAGTGTTATAGATGGGGTCGGGGTCCGACCGCTGATGTCTATGCCCAGGGCACAGGTAATGGGTGCAGTGTTATAGATGGGGTCGGGGTCCACCGCTGATGTCTATGCCCAGGGCACAGGTAATGGGGCTGCAGTGTTATAGATGGGGTCGGGGTCCGACCGCTGATGTCTATGCCCAGGGCACAGGTAATGGGGCTGCAGTGTTACTGATGGGGTCAGGTCCGACCGCTGATGTCTATGCCCAGGGCACAGGTAATGGGGCTGCAGTGTTATAGATGGGGTCGGGGTCCGACCGCTGATGTCTATGCCCAGGGCACAGGTAATGGGGCTGCAGTGTTATAGATGGGGTCGGCGTCCGACCGCTGATGTCTATGCCCAGGGCACAGGTAATGGGGCTGCAGTGTTATAGATGGGGTCGGGTCCGACCGCTGATGTCTATGCCCAGGGCACAGGTAATGGGGCTGCAGTGTTATAGATGGGGTCGGACCCGCTGATGTCTATGCCCAGGCACAGGTAATGGGGCTGCAGTGTTATAGATGGGGTCGGGTCCGACCGCTGATGTCTATGCCCAGGGCACAGGTAATGGGGCTGCAGTGTTATAGATGGGTCGGGGTCCGACCGCTGATGTCTATGCCCAGGCACAGGTAATGGGGCTGCAGTGTTATAGATGGGTCGGGGTCCGACCGCTGATGTCTATGCCCAGGCACAGGTAATGGGGCTGCAGTGTTATAGATGGGTCGGGGTCGACCGCTGATGTCTATCCCCAGGACACAGGTAATGGGGCTGCAGTGTTTATAGATGGGGTCGGCGTCCGACCGCTGATGTCTATGCCCAGGGCACAGGTAATGGGGCTGCAGTGTTATAGATGGGTCGGGGTCCGACCGCTGATGTCTATGCCCAGGGCACAGGTAATGGGGCTGCAGTGTTATAGATGGGGTCGGGTCCGACCGCTGATGTCTATCCCAGGGCACAGGTAATGGGCTGCAGTGTTATAGATGGGGTCGGGTCCGACCGCTGATGTCTATGCCCAGGGCACAGGTAATGGGGCTGCAGTGTTATAGATGGGGTCGGCGTCCGACCGCTGATGTCTATGCCCAGGGCACAGGTAATGGGGCTGCAGTGTTATAGATGGGGTCGGCGTCCGACCGCTGATGTCTATGCCCAGGGCACAGGTAATGGGCTGCAGTGTTATAGATGGGGTCGGGGTCCGACCGCTGATGTCTATACCCAGGGCACAGGTAATGGGGCTGCAGTGTTATAGATGGGGTCGGGGTCCGACCGCTGATGTCTATGCCCAGGGCACAGGTAATGGGGCTGCAGTGTTATAGATGGGTCGGGGTCCGACGCTGATGTCTATGCCCAGGGCACAGGTAATGGGCTGCAGTGTTATAGATGGGGTCGGGTCCGACCGCTGATGTCTATGCCCAGGCACAGGTAATGGGGCTGCAGTGTTATAGATGGGTCGGGGTCCGACCGCTGATGTCTATGCCCAGGGCACAGGTAATGGGGCTGCAGTGTTATAGATGGGGTCGGGTCCCGACCGCTGATGTCTATGCCCAGGACACAGGTAATGGGGCTGCAGTGTTATAGATGGGTCGGGTCCGACCGCGCACAGTAATGGGCTGCAGTTTATAATGGGGCGGTCGACCTATGTTACCCAGGCCAGTAAGGGCGCAGGTAAGATGGGGTCGGTCCGACCTGAGTCATCCGGGCAGTAATGGGGTCGGTTTAGATGGTCGCGACGCGATGTCCCAGCAGGAAGGCTGCAGTTATAATGGGTCGGTCGCGTGGTCTATGCCGGCAGGTAGGGGTGCAGTTTTAGATGGGGTCGGTCGCTGGTCTTGCCAGACAGGTAATGGGCTGTTATAATGGGCGGCCGTGTGTCCCGCAGTATGGGGCTGCGTGTATGATGGTGGTCCGACGCTGTGTCTATCAGGCAGTAATGGGGGCTGTTATAGATGGTCGGTCGACTATTCTATCCCAGAGTAATGGGTGCAGGTTATAGGTGGGTCGACCCTTGTCTTGCGGAACGGTATGGCTGCGGTTAGGGGGTGGTGCCGCTGTCTAGCCGGCAGTATGGTGCGTTTAGTGGTCGGGTCCGACGTGAGTTACCGGCAATAAGGTGCAGTGTTGAGGCGGTCGACCGCTGTTCTACCGGCAGGTATGGCTGCGGTTGAGGTGGTCCGCTGATGCTCCCAGGCCAGTATGGTGCGTGTTTAGATGGTCGGTCGACGGATGTTATGCCGCACAGGTAATGGCTGCAGTGTTAAGATGGCGGTCCGCGCGAGTCTTGCCAGGGAAGTAGGCTGCATGTTGATGGGGTCGTCCGTGTGCTTCCAGGGCACAGTATGGTGCTGTATGATGGGGGGGCGACCGTGATTCTATGCAGCACAGGTATGGGCTGAGTGTTTGGGTGTCCGACGCTGATGTCATCCAGACAGGTAAGGGGCTGCAGTGTTATAGATGGGGTCGGTCGACCGCGATGTTACCAGCCAGGTAATGGGGCTGCTGTTAGATGGTCGGTCGCGCGCACAGAAGGTGCTGTTATGTGGTCGGCGCTGGTTATGCAGCACAGAAGGGCTGCGTGTAGAGGTCGGTCGCCTGTGTTACCGCACGTATGGTGCGGTTAGGGTCGGGCGACCCTGATGTCTGCAGCAGGTAGGGGCTGCAGTGTTATAGATGGCGGTCACCTGTGTCTGCGGCACAGTATGGCTGCGTTTATAATGGGGTCGCCATGTCTTCGGCAAGGTAAGGGGCAGGTTAGATGGGTCGGTCGACGTGAGTTATGCAGGGCAAGTATGGGCTGAGGTTAAATGGTGGTCGACCGTGTCTTCAGCACAGGTATGGTGTGTTTATGGGTCGGGTCCGCGCGTGCTATCCCAGGCAAGTATGGGCTGCGTTTAGAGGGTGGCGCTGTGTCTTCCCGCCAGTAATGGGGCTGCGGTTAGAGGTCGGTCGCGCTTGTCTAGCGGCAGGTAAGGCGCAGTGTTATAGAGGGCGGTCGACGTGATGTCATACACAGGTAATGGCTGCAGTGTTATAGAGGGTCGGTGACGTGAGTCATCCCGGCAGGTAATGGCTGCAGTGTATGATGGGTGGTCGACGCTGTGTCTATCAGGGCACAGGTAATGGTGCAGTGTTAGATGGTCGGTCGACGCTGATGTCTATGCCGCAAGTAGGCTGCATTTATAGATGGGTGGTCGACTGTGCTATCCAGCACAGTAATGGCTCAGTGTTATAGGGGTCGGTCCGACGCTAGCTATCCGCAGGTATGGCGCGTGTTTGATGGGTGGTCGACTGATGTTTGCAGGCACGTAATGGCTGCGTGTTATAAGGGTCGGGTCGCTGGTCTACCCGGCAAGTATGGCTGCAGTGTAAGATGGTCGGTCGCGCTGTGCTATCAGGAAGTAGGGCGCAGTGTTAAGATGGGGTGGTCGACTGAGTCTATCGCAGGTAATGGGGCTGCAGTGTATAGATGGGGTCGGTCGACCTGATGTCTATCCCAGGCACAGTAATGGCTGCAGTGTTATAATGGGTCGGGTCGACCGTGTGTCTATGCCAGGCAAGGTAATGGTGCAGTGTTTAGATGGGGTGGTCGACTGTGTCTATCCAGGGCAAGGTATGGCTGCGTGTATAGATGGTCGGTCGACCGCTGTGTCATCCAGGAAGGTAATGGTCAGTTTATGAGGGTCGGTCGACGCTGATTCTATCAGCACAGTAATGGCTGCAGTGTATAGAGGTGGTCCGACGCTGATGTCTATGCCCAGGGCACAGGTAATGGGCTGCAGTGTTATAGATGGGGTCGGGGTCCGACCGCTGATGTCTATACCCAGGGCACAGGTAATGGGGCTGCAGTGTTATAGATGGGGTCGGGGTCCGACCGTGATCTCTATAACCAGGGCACAGGTAAGGGGCTGCAGGTATAGATGGGGTCGGGGAGTCGTCGACGCTGATGTCTTACCCAGGCACAGGTAATGGGGCTGCAGTGTTATAGATGGGGTCGGGTCGACCGCTGATGTCTATGCCCAGGCACAGGTAATGGGCTGCAGTGTTATAGATGGGGCGTCGGCGGTCGACCCTGATGTCTATGCCCAGGCACAGGTAATGGGGCTGCAGTGTATAGATGGGGTCGGGTCGACGTGATGTCTATGCCCGGGCCAGGTAATGGGGCTGCAGTGTTAAGATGGGGTCGGTGTCCGACCGCTGATGTCTATGCCCAGGGACAGGTAATGGGGCTGCAGTGTTATAGATGGGTCGCGCTCGACCGCTGATGTCTATGCCAGGGCACAGTAATGGGGCTGCAGTGTTATAGATGGGGTCGCGGTCCTGCAGCCCTGATGTCTATGCCAGGGCACAGGTAATGGGGCTGCAGTGTTATAGATGGGTCGGGTCCGACCTGATGTCTATCCAGGTCACAGTAATGGGGCTGCAGTGTTATAGATGGGGTCGGGTCCGACGCTGATGTCTATGCCAGGGCACAGGTAATGGGGCGCAGTGTTATAGATGGGTGGTCGACCGCTGATGTTATGCCCAGGACCAGGTAATGGGGCTGCAGTGTTATAGATGGGTCGGGTCCGACCGCTGATGTCTATGCCAGGCACAGGTAATGGGGCTGCAGTGTTATAGATGGGGTCGGGGTTGACCGCTGATGTCTATGCCCAGGGCACAGGTAATGGGGCTGCAGTGTTATAGATGGGTCGGGTCCGACCGCTGATGTCTATGCCCAGGCACAGGTAATGGGGCTGCAGTGTTATAGATGGGTCGCGTCCGACGCTGATGTCTATGCCCAGGGCACAGGTAATGGGCTGCAGTGTTATAGATGGGTCGGGTCCGACCGCTGATGTCTATGCCCAGGGCACAGGTAATGGGGCTGCAGTGTTATAGATGGGGTCGGCTCCGACGCGTATGTCATGCCAGGCACAGTAATGGGTCTGCAGTGTTATAGATGGGGTCGGGTCGACCGCTGATGTCTATGCCAGGGCACAGGTAATGGGGCTGCATGTTATAGATGGGGTCGGGGTCGACGTGATGTCTATGCCCGGGCCACGTAATGGGGCTGCAGGTTATAGATGGGGTCGGGTCCGACCGCTGATGTCTATGCCCAGGGCACAGGTAATGGGGCTGCAGTGTTATAGATGGGGTCGGTCGACCGCTGATGCTCTATGCCCAGGGCACAGGTAATGGGGCTGCAGTGTTATAGATGGGGTCGGGGTCCGAACGCTGATGTCTATGCCAGGGCACAGGTAATGGGGCTGCAGTGTTATAGATGGGTCGGGTACGACCGCTGATGTCTATGCCAGGGACAGGTAATGGGGCTGCAGTGTTATAGATGGGGTCGGCGTCCGACCGCTGATGTCTATGCCCAGGGCACAGGTAATGGGGCTGCAGTGTTATAGATGGGGTCGGCGTCCGACCGCTGATGTCTATGCCCAGGGCACAGGTAATGGGGCTGCAGTGTTATAGATGGGGTCGGTCCGACCGCTGATGTCTATGCCCAGGGCACAGGTAATGGGGCTGCAGTGTTATAGATGGGGTCGGGGTCCGACCGCTGATGTCTATGCCCAGGGCACAGGTAATGGGGCTGCAGTGTTATAGATGGGGTCGGCGTCCGACCGCTGATGTCTATGCCCAGGGCACAGGTAATGGGGCTGCAGTGTTATAGATGGGGTCGGGGTCCGACCGCTGATGTCTATGCCCAGGGCACAGTAATGGGGCTGCAGTGTTATAGATGGGGTCGGGTCCGACCGCTGATGTCTATGCCCAGGACACAGGTAATGGGGCTGCAGTGTTATAGATGGGGTCGGCGTCCGACCGCTGATGTCTATGCCCAGGGCACAGGTAATGGGGCTGCAGTGTTATAGATGGGGTCGGGGTCCGACCGCTGATGTCTATGCCCGGGGCACAGGTAATGGGGCTGCAGTGTTATAGATGGGGTCGGGGTCTGACCGCTGATGTCTATGCCCAGGGCACAGGTAATGGGGCTGCAGTGTTATAGATGGGGTCGGGTCCGACCGCTGATGTCTATGCCCAGGGCACAGGTAATGGGGCTGCAGTGTTATAGATGGGTCGGGTCCGACCGTGAGTCTATGCCCAGGACACAGGTATGGGGCTGCAGTGTTATAGATGGGTCGGGGTCTGACCGCTGATGTCTATGCCCAGGCACAGGTAATGGGCTGCAGTGTTATAGATGGGTCGGCGTACCGCTGATGTCTATGCCCAGGGCACAGGTAATGGGGCTGCAGTGTTATAGATGGGGTCGCGGTGCCGCTGATGTCTATGCCAGGGCACAGGTAATGGCTGCAGTGTTAAGAGGGTCGGGGTCGACCGCTGATGTCTATGCCCAGGCACAGGTAATGGGGCTGCAGTGTTATAGATGGGTCGGTCTGACCGCTGATGTCTATGCCCAGGGCACAGGTATGGGGCTGCAGTGTTTGATGGGTCGGGTCCGACCGTGATGTCTATGCCCAGGCACAGTAATGGGGCTGCAGTGTTATAGATGGGGTCGGGTCCGCCGCTGATGTATATGCCCGGCACAGGTAATGGGCTGCAGTGTTATAGATGGGGTCGGCGTCCGACCGCTGATGTCTATGCCCAGGGCACAGGTAATGGGGCTGCAGTGTTTAGATGGGGTCGGGTCGTACCGCTGATGTCTATGCCCAGGGCACAGGTAATGGGCTGCAGTGTTATAGATGGGGTCGGGGTCGACCGCTGATGTCTATGCCAGGACACAGGTAATGGGCCTGCAGTGTTATAGATGGGGTCGGCGTCCCACCGCTGATGTCTATGCCCAGGGCACAGGTAATGGGCTGCAGTGTTATAGATGGGGTCGGGTCCGACCGCTGATGTCTATGCCCAGGGCACAGGTAATGGGGCTGCAGTGTTATAGATGGGTCGGGTCGACCGCTGATGTCTATGCCCAGGCACAGGTAATGGGGCGCAGTGTATAGATGGGTCGGGCGACCGCTGATGTCTATGCCCAGGACAGGTAATGGGCCGCAGTGTTATAGATGGGTCGGGTCTGACCGCTGATGTCTATGCCAGGCACAGGTAATGGGCTGCAGTGTTATAAGTGGGGTCGGGTCCGACCGCTGATGTCTATGCCCAGGGCACAGGTAATGGGGCTGCAGTGTTATAGATGGGGTCGGGTCCGACCGCTGATGTCTATGCCCAGGACACAGGTAATGGGGCTGCAGTGTTTAGATGGGGTCGGGGTCCGACGTGATGTCTATGCCAGGCACAGGTAATGGGGCTGCAGTGTTATAGATGGGGTCGGGTCCGACCGCTGATGTCTATGCCCAGGCACAGGTAATGGGGCTGCAGTGTTATAGATGGGGTCGGGGTCTGACCGCTGATGTCTATCCCAGGGCAGCAGGATAATGGGGCTGCAGTGTTATAGATGGGGTCGGGGTCTGACCGCTGATGTCTATCCCAGGCACAGGTAATGGGGCTGCAGTGTTATAGATGGGGTCGGGGTCCTGACCGCTGATGTCTATGCCCAGGGCACAGGTAATGGGGCTGCAGTGTATAGATGGGGTCGGGTCCGACCGCTGATGTCTATGCCCAGGGCACAGGTAATGGGGCTGCAGTGTTATAGATGGGGTCGGGTCACCGCTGATGTCTATGCCCAGGGCACAGGTAATGGGGCTGCAGTGTTATAGATGGGGTCGGGGTCCGACCGCTGATGTCTATGCCCAGGGCACAGGTAATGGGGCTGCAGTGTTATAGATGGGGTCGGGGTCTGACCGCTGATGTCTATGCCCAGGGCACAGGTAAATGGGGCTGCAGTGTTATAGATGGGGTCGGGGTCCGCCGCTGATGTCTATGCCCAGGGCACAGGTAATGGGGCTGCAGTGTTATAGATGGGGTCGGGGTCGACCGCTGATGTCTATGCCCAGGCACAGGTAATGGGGCTGCAGTGTTAT
Organism: Oophaga sylvatica; assembly: GCA_033576555.1. NCBI lineage: Eukaryota > Metazoa > Chordata > Amphibia > Anura > Dendrobatidae > Oophaga > Oophaga sylvatica. The sequence goes on along the minus strand of JARQOD010002819.1, from coordinate 57,273 downwards.
AGATGGGGTCGGGGTCTGACCGCTGATGTCTATGCCCAGGGCACAGGTAATGGGCTGCAGTGTTATAGATGGGGTCGGCGTCCGACCGCTGATGTCTATGCCCAGGCACAGGTAATGGGGCTGCAGTGTTATAGATGGGGTCGGGGTCTGACCGCTGATGTCTATGCCCAGGGCACAGGTAATGGGGCTGCAGTGTTTATAGATGGGGTCGGGGTCCGACCGCTGATGTCTATACCCAGGACACAGGTAATGGGCTGCAGTGTTATAGATGGGTTGGGGTCAGACCGCTGATGTCTATGCCCAGGGCACAGGTAATGGGGCTGCAGTGCTATAGATGGGGTCGGCGTCCGACCGCTGATGTCTATGACCAGGGCACAGGTAATGGGGCTGCAGTGTTATAGATGGGGTCGGCGTCCGACCGCTGATGTCTATGCCCAGGGCTGCCGCATTTGCCGAGTGTAAGTGTCGTGCAGTGACTCTTACACTCGTGCAAAGCAAAATGGAGCCCTAAGTGGCTGCAAAAAAGCTATAAATACTGTGCACGTGAAAATATGTTTAAAAATAAGGAATTCTAAAAACGTGGCACCTTCCCTTTACGTAATATCGGTGATGACTTTGCAGAGCTCTTGGACTCGGCTCCTTTCACTGCCCGCTCCTCCTCAGTCCGACCCCGTGACCCTGCCGATTCCTGCAGCTCTGCTCCGAGATGCAGAGGAAAGGGTGGAGGCCGAGGCTGAATCGCCATGACCTCCTGGGTGGTAGATGAAGTCTGAGCGGTGGCGTCGTGTGCCCTTGATATTGTGCGCATCACTTGCTTTTATCTCACTTTTTTGACTTTTTAACCGGTGCTGGTTTTTACTTCTGCAGTTTCACCTCCATTTTCTGGCGGTCGGCTAAAGTTGACAGTTCTTACCCAAATTTCTGGTTTGGGGAGAAGTTGTGAGAAGAGCCAGGAGCCGGAGGTTGAGTTTGTTTCACCCCCACGACCTACACCTGTCACCATATCCCAGGATCTACCTGGTGCATCCCCCAAAGTGGAGCCTGTGCCCGTCCAGCCGACGCCACCACCGTCTCCAAGTGTGGCGCCCAGGCCTAGGAGGTAAGAGGCTCACGGGTTCTGGAGGACTTTCCTCTCTGGACTTGTGTGTGCTGACATCTTGCTTTTTCTTTTCTCAGTTGCAGCAGGACTGCTGTCCCCAAACAATCGCCTGCTCCAGCCCCAATCCCACCGCTTCCTCAGAGAGCTACAACTCCATCCATTTGTCTTCCAGTCCACACGGCCCCCTCCACCTCCCCCTCTGTTGTACGTCCTCCTTCCCATCACCACATGACCCTATTTGCCCCTGCCCAAGCCCTTCCTCCGCCACCCCTCTTCTGCAGGTCCCTGGTCCTCCTCCTGCGGCTGTGCTATCCGGTGAGTGTGCCTCCTCGCGTGGGGTTTGAGCCTGAAGTCATTGCTGTGGGGTGTAATGTTCTGTGCTGTTGATTCTAGAGCATAATCTTATTGGACAAGAAATGGGATCGCGGTTCCTGGCGGCTCCTGGGAGCACGGCTGAGATCGGTGCTGCAGTCAGACCCATGTACCAGTTCCACCAGCACAACCATCAGCATACTCACCAGCACACACACCAGCACTTCACGCCCTATCCCCACAACGTGAGTCCTCAACCTCCATCAGTCCTGTGCCTTGTCCTGGTGGCTTCTTGGCCTCCAGTCCATCCTGCAGTCTTGGTCTTTAGTGCTGTGGCCTGGTTTCTCTGTGGTCTTGTGCAGATTGGGATCTTGCCTGTGTAACCTTTTCACTTATTTTCGTCCTTTACATTACATATATACAATGTGTTCATGAACTCTGTGGTGTTTGCTCCATTTCTACGGATCTTCTAACCACTGAATTCACTTTCTTTACAGTATGAGAAATATCCGGGTAAAATAGAAAGTCTGTACAGGCAGAACCAGAGCTCTGTAAGTGTCTCTCCATCGTGCTCCTCTTTACGCGTTTCGCCGTCGGTGGCTTCTGGGGATGTCCTTGCTCTCTGACCCTCCGAAGAGCAGGGCTGTGTTTCTCCTCGCCACCTTTTCACATTGTCTTCATTTAGTCTCTACCTTCACTGTTCATTATTTTTATTTTTCTATTTTCCAGTTTTTTTCTCCTTTCTCGCCGGTAATTACTGCACTACCCCAGTTCTACCTCCTAGCGTCTCGTTTGGATCTCTACAGGGAGCATTTCAGCCCAAGGTGACCGGATTGTGGTGTTTTGGCCGTGTGCTTTGTGTACAGTTTTTGGGAGTTACTAACTTCCCGTATTTATTACAGAGCACAAGTTCTGAGCTGACCTCGCGATGCTCTGTGCCTACACCACTTCCCCACAAAGCTCCTCAGGTGAGTAATGAAAATGGCCGAGGGGAGGAAGACTGGTGTGTCTGTATGGAGGAGATGTGATTGGCTGGGACGGGTGTGGTGTCTGTATGGAGGAGATGTGATTGGCTGGGACGGGTGTGGTGTCTGTATGGAGGAGATGTGATTGGCTGCTCCGGGACGGGTGTGGTGTCTGTATGGAGGAGATGTGATTGGCTGCTCCGGGGACGGGTGTGGTGTCTGTATGGAGGAGATGTGATTGGCTGGGACGGGTGCGGTGTCTGTATGGAGATGTGATTGGCTGCTCCGGGGACGGTGTGTGGTGTCTGTATGGAGGAGATGTGATTGGCTGCTCCGGGGACGGGTGTGGTGTCTGTATGGAGATGTGATTGGCTGCTCCGGGGACGGGATGGTGTCTGTATGGAGATGTGATTGGCTGCTTCGGGGACGGGTGTGGTGTCTGTATGGAGATGTGATTGGCTGCTCCGGGGACGGGTGCGGTGTCTGTATGGAGATGTGATCGGCTGCTCCGGGGACGGGTGCGGTGTCTGTATGGAGATGTGATTGGCTGCTCCGGGGACGGGTGCGGTGTCTGTATGGAGGAGATGTGATTGGCTGCTCCGGGGACGGGTGCGGTGTCTGTATGGAGGAGAGTGATCGGCTGCTTCGGGGACGGGTGTGGTGTCTGTAATGGAGATGTGATTGGCTGCTCCGGGGACGGGTGCGGTGTCTGTATGGAGAGATGTGATTGCTGCTCCGGGGACGGGTGTGGTGTCTGTATGGAGGAGATGTGATTGGCTGCTCCTGGGACGGGTGCGGTGTCTGTATGGAGGAGATGTGATTGGCTGCTCCGGGGACGGGTGTGGTGTCTGTATGGAGGAGATGTGATTGGCTGCTCCGGGGACGGGTGTGGTGTCTGTATGGAGATGTGATTGGCTGCTCCGGGGACGGGTGTGGTGTCTGTATAGAGATGTGATTGGCTGCTCCGGGACGGGTGTGGTGTCCTGTATGGAGGAGATGTGATTGGCTGCTCCGGGGACGGGTGTGGTGTCTGTATGAGAATGTGATTGGCTGCTCCGGGACTGGTGCGGTGTCTGTATGGGGAGATGTGATTGGCTGCTCCGGGGACGGGTGTGGTGTCTGTATGGAGATGTGATTGGCTGCTCCGGGACGGGTGCGGTGTCTGTATGGAGGAGATGTGATTGGCTGCTCCGGGGACGGGTGTGGTGTCTGTATGGAGGAGATGTGATTGGCTGCTCCGGGGACGGGTGTGGTGTCTGTATGGAGGAGATGTGATTGGCTGCTCCGGGGACGGGTGCGGTGTCTGTATGGAGGAGATGTGATTGGCTGCTCCGGGGACGGGTGTGGTGTCTGTATGGAGATGTGATTGGCTGCTCCGGGGACGGGTGTGGTGTCTGTATGGAGATGTGATTGGCTGCTCCGGGGACGGGTGCGGTGTCTGTATGGAGGAGATGTGATTGGCTGCTCCGGGGACGGGTGTGGTGTCTGTATGGGGAGATGTGATTGGCTGCTCCGGGGACGGGTGCGGTGTCTGTATGGAGGAGATGTGATTGGCTGCTCCGGGGACGGGTGTGGTGTCTGTATGGAGATGTGATTGGCTGCTCCGGGGACGGGTGTGGTGTCTGTATAGAGATGTGATTGGCTGCTCCGGGGACTGGTGCGGTGTCTGTATGGAGGAGATGTGATTGGCTGCTCCGGGGACGGGTGTGGTGTCTGTATGGAGGAGATGTGATTGGCTGCTCCGGGGACGGGTGTGGTGTCTGTATGGAGGAGATGTGATTGGCTGCTCCGGGGACGGGTGTGGTGTCTGTATGGAGATGTGATTGGCTGCTCCGGGGACGGTGCGGTGTCTGTATGGAGGAGATGTGATTGGCTGCTCCGGGGACGGGTGTGGTGTCTGTATGGAGGAGATGTGATTGGCTGCTCCGGGGACGAGTGTGGTGTCTGTATGGAGGAGATGTGATTGGCTGCTCCGGGGACGGGTGTGGTGTCTGTATGGAGATGTGATTGGCTGCTCCGGGGACGGGTGTGGTGTCTGTATGGAGATGTGATTGGCTGCTCCGGGGACTGGTGTCGTGTCTGTATGGAGGAGATGTGATTGGCTGCTCCGGGGACGGGTGCGGTGTCTGTATGGAGGAGATGTGATTGGCTGCTCCGGGGACGGGTGTGGTGTCTGTATGGAGGAGATGTGATTGGCTGCTCCGGGGACGGGTGTGGTGTCTGTATGGAGATGTGATTGGCTGCTCGGGGACTGGTGTGGTGTCTGTATAGAGATGTGATTGGCTGCTCCGGGGACGGGTGTGGTGTCTGTATGGAGAATTGATTGGCTGCTCCGGGGACGGGTGTGGTGTCTGTATGGAGGAGATGTGATTGGCTGCTCCGGGGACGGGTGTGGTGTCTGTATGGAGATGTGATTGGCTGCTCCGGGGACGGGTGTGGTGTCTGTATGGAGATGTGATTGGCTGCTTCGGGGACGGGTGCGGTGTCTGTATGGAGATGTGATTGGCTGCTCCGGGGACGGGTGCGGTGTCTGTATGGAGATGTGATTGGCTGCTCCGGGGACGGGTGCGGTGTCTGTATGGAGATGTGATTGGCTGCTCCGGGGACGGGTGCGTGGTCTGTATGGAGGAGATGTGATTGGCTGCTCCGGGGACGGGTGCGGTGTCTGTATGGAGGAGATGTGATTGGCTGCTCCGGGGACGGTGTGTGGTGTCTGTATGGAGGAGATGTGATTGGCTGCTCCGGGGACGGGTGCGGTGTCTGTATGGAGGAATGTGATTGGCTGCTCCGGGGACGGGTGTGGTGTCTGTATGGAGGAGATGTGATTGGCTGCTCCTGGGGACGGGTGCGGTGTCTGTTGGAGATGTGATTGGCTGCTCCGGGGAGGGTGTGGTGTCTGTATGGAGATGTGATTGGCTGCTCCGGGGACGGGTGTGGTGTCTGTATAGAGATGTGATTGGCTGCTCCGGGGACGGGTGCGGTGTCTGTATGGAGATGTGATTGGCTGCTCCGGGACGGTGTGGTGTCTGTATGAGAGATGTGATTGGATGATCCGGGGACGGGTGTGGTGTCGTATGGAGGAGATGTGATTGGCTGCTCCGGGGACGGGTGTGGTGTCTGTATGGAGGAGATGTGTTGGCTGCTCCTGGGACGGGTGCGGTGTCTGTATGGAGATGTGATTGGCTGCTCCGGGGAGGGTGTGGTGTCTGTATGGAGGAGATGTGATTGGCTGCTCCGGGGAGGGTGTGGTGTCTGTATGAGGAGATGTGATTGGCTGCTCCGGGGACGGGTGTGGTGTCTGTATAGAGATGTGATTGGCTGCTCCGGGGACGAGTGTGGTGTCTGTATGGAGGAGATGTGATTGGCTGCTCCGGGGACGGGTGTGGTGTCTGTATAGAGATGTGATTGGCTGCTCCGGGGACGGGTGTGGTGTCTGTATGGAGATGTGATTGGCTGCTCCGGGGACGAGTGTGGTGTCTGTATGGAGGAGATGTGATTGGCTGCTCCGGGGACGGGTGTGGTGTAGAACCCTTTACGACCCTCCAGAAAGACATTTTGGCCACACCCGTGGTGTCATCTCCCAGGAGCTTGAATATTTTTTCCCTTCTTTTCCAGATGACCGAACAATTCAAGCCAAGGGTAAGTGTGTGTGGGAAGCGTCCGGACCTCTGAGCTGCGTCCCTCCCCACTGTCCCCTGGAATCTCAGGTCCTCTGTATGGAGGGTCACAGTCTCGCTGTGGTGCTGTGCGCACGAGCCGAAGGTAAATGGCAGAAAGGTCTCATTGTGCCGTATGTTGTGTGTTCCAGAGGTCGGGGCGCTGGTGCGCGATGCATGTGCGTGTGGCGTATATGATCCTGCGCCATCAGGAGAGAATGAAGGTACAGTCTCACCCTCCCTCTGTCTCTCTCACCCGCCCTCTGTCTCTCTCACCCGCCCTCTGTCTCTCTCACCCGCCGTCTGTCTCTCTCACCCTCCGTCTGTCTCTCTCACCCTCCGTCTGTCTCTCTCACCCTCCGTCTGTCTCTCTCACCCTCCGTCTGTCTCTCTCACCCTCCGTCTGTCTCTCTCACCCTCCGTCTGTCTCTCTCACCCTCCGTCTGTCTCTCTCACCCTCCGTCTGTCTCTCTCACCCTCCGTCTGTCTCTCTCACCGTCCGTCTGTCTCTCTCACCCTCCGTCTGTCTCTCTCACCCTCCGTCTGTCTCTCACCCTCCGTCTGTCTCTCACCCTCCGTCTGTCTCTCACCCTCCGTCTGTCTCTCACCCTCCGTCTGTCTCTCACCCTCCGTCTGTCTCTCACCCTCCGTCTGTCTCTCACCCTCCGTCTGTCTCTCTCACCCTCCCTCTGTCTCTCTCACCCTCCCTCTGTCTCTCTCACCCTCCCTCTGTCTCTCTCACCCTCCCTCTGTCTCTCTCACCCTCCCTCTGTCTCTCTCACCCTCCCTCTGTCTCTCTCACCCTCCCTCTGTCTCTCTCACCCTCCCTCTGTCTCTCTCACCCTCCCTCTGTCTCTCTCACCCTCCCTCTGTCTCTCTCACCCTCCCTCTGTCTCTCTCACCCTCCCTCTGTCTCTCTCACCCTCCCTCTGTCTCTCTCACCCTCCCTCTGTCTCTCTCACCCTCCCTCTGTCTCTCTCACCCTCCCTCTGTCTCTCTCACCCTCCCTCTGTCTCTCTCTCACCCTCCCTCTGTCTCTCTCACCTCCCTCTGTCTCTCTCACCCTCCCTCTGTCTCTCACCCTCCCTCTGTCTCTCTCACCCTCCCTCTGTCTCTCACCCTCCTCTGTCTCTCTCACCCTCCTCTGTCTCTCTCACCCTCCTCTCGTCTCTCTCACTCCCTCTGTCTCTCTCACTCCCTCTGTCTCTCTCACCCTCCTCTGTCTCTCTCACCCTCCCTCTGTCTCTCTCACCCTCCCTCTGTCTCTCACCCTCCCTCTGTCTCTCTCACCCTCCCTCTGTCTCTCTCATCCTCCCTCTGTCTCTCTCACCCTCCCTCTGTCTCTCTCACCCTCCCTGTCTCTCTCACCCTCCCTCTGTCTCTCTCACCCTCCCTCTGTCTCTCTCACCCTCCCTCTGTCTCTCTCACCCTCCCTCTGTCTCTCTCACCCTCCTCTGTCTCTCTCACCCTCCCTCTGTCTCTCTCACCCTCCCTCTGTCTCTCTCACCCTCCCTGTCTCTCTCACCCTCCCTCTGTCTCTCTCACCCTCCCTCTGTCTCTCTCACCCTCCCTCTGTCTCTCTCACCCTCCTCTGTCTCTCTCACCCTCCCTCTCTCTTCACCCTCCCTCTGTCTCTCACCCTCCCTCTGTCTCTCACCCTCCCTCTGTCTCTCACCCTCCCTCTGTCTCTCTCACCCTCCGTCTGTCTCTCACCCTCCGTCTGTCTCTCACCCTCCGTCTGTCTCTCACCCTCCGTCTGTCTCTCACGCTCCGTCTGTCTCTCACCCTCCGTCTGTCTCTCACCCTCCGTCTGTCTCTCTCACCCTCCGTCTGTCTCTCTCACCCTCCGTCTGTCTCTCTCACCCTCCGTCTGTCTCTCTCACCCTCCGTCTGTCTCTCTCACCCTCCCTCTGTCTCTCTCCACCCTCCCTCTGTCTCTCACCCTCCCTCTGTCTCTCACCCTCCCTCTGTCTCTCTCACCCTCCCTGTCTCTCTCACCCTCCCTCTGTCTCACCCTCCCTCTGTCTCTCTCACCCTCCCTCTGTCTCTCTCACCCTCCCTCTCTCTTTCACCCTCCCTCTGTCTCTCACCCTCCGTCTGTCTCTCTCACCCTCCGTCTGTCTCTCTCACCCTCCGTCTGTCTCTCTCACCCTCCGTCAGTCTCTCTCACCCTCCGTCTGTCTCTCTCACCCTCCTCTGTCTCTCTCACCCTCCCTCTGTCTCTCTCACCCTCCCTCTGTCTCTCTCACCCTCCCTCTGTCTCTCTCACCTCCCTCTGTCTCTCTCACCCTCCTCTGTCTCTCTCATCTCCGTCTCTCACCTCCCTCTGTCTCTCTCACCCTCCCTCTCTCTTTCACCCTCCCTCTGTCTCTCACCCTCCGTCTCTCTCACCCTCCCTCTGTCTCCACCTCTCCCCTGTCTCTCTCACCATCCCTCTGTCTCTCACCCTCCTCTGTCTCTCTCACCCTCCCTCTGTCTCTCTCACCCTCCCACTGTTCTCACCCTCCTCTGTCTCTCTCACCCTCCCTCTGTCTCTCTCACCTTCCCTCTGTCTCTCTCACCTTCCCTCTGTCTCTCTCACCTTCCCTCTGTCTCTCACCTTCCCTCTGTCTCTCTCACCCTCCCTCTGTCTCTCACCCTCCCTCTGTCTTTCTCACCTCCTTCTCTCTCACCCTCCCTCTGTGTCTCTTGCTCTGTCTTTTTGTCGTTCTATGTCTCTTGCTCTTTCTCGCTTTTTTTTTTAACCATGAACTTTTTATTATTTTACAACATTTATCCTCCAGTCATTTTACATCGTTACAATATCTTTCTCAATCATTTATCAGCTAAATATAATTTTAGATATAACTAAATATTGTAGGAAAAAGAAGGGGGAAGGAAGGAAGGGAGCTGCCATCAGATTATTACACCGCATGGGTGTACCCAGGATCAAAACTAGGGGGGGCAAACCAATGTCACATCTTATACAGGTTACATCTTATACACTGTACATTATCCTGCATATTAGGTATGGAGCGTTAGAACTGTTATATATTGTATAATACAGCAGTGTATGTGACACTACACTGTATATACCATATATTATACATGGCACACTCACCTCTATACAAAGAATAAGAGGCATTATAACCTGTATATGAAAAGTATAATACAGCAGTGTATATACACTCTATATACCGCACACGATGTGTATGACCCTGTATACACCATGTACTACACTCTATATACCGCACACGATGTGTATGACCCTGTATACACCATATACTACACTCTATATACCGCACACGATGTGTATGACCCTGTATACACCATTACTACACTCTATATAACGCATACGATGTGTATGACCCTGTATACACCATATACTACACTCTATATAACGCATACGATGTGTATGACCCTGTATACACCATATACTACACTCTATATACCACACACGATGTGTATGACCTGTATACACCATATACTACACTCTATATACCGCACACGATGTGTATGACCTGTATACACCATACACTACACTCTATATCGCACACGATGTGTATGACCTGTATACACCATATACTTAAACCATATAAACACACGAATGTTATAACTGTATACACCATAACTACACTCTATATACCGCACACGTGTGTATGACCTGTTTACACCATTTACTACAGCTCATATTTTAACCATAACGGATTTGTATGACCCTGTATACACCATTATTCTACACTCTATTATAACGCACACGATGTGTATGACCCTGTAATAACCATATATACACTCTATATAACGCCATACGATGTGTATGACCCTGTATGACCCATATACTACACTCTATAACGCATACATGTGTATGCACCTGTATACACCATATATATCCACTCTATATACCGCACACGATGTGTATGACCCTGTATACACCATATACTACACTCTATATACCGCACACGATGTGTATGACCTGTATACACCATATACTACACTCTATATACCGCACACGATGTGTATGACCCTGTATACACCATATACTACACTCTTATTTTGAAGTTAAAAAAATAAAAATAAACAGGAACAAATACAATACTTAAAATAAAGAACAAGTAAAGTTAAAAATCAACAAACTTACTGGTATTTCAGTGGGAACTATGGGCCTGCTTTTCTGCTTTTGGCTAATGAGATGGTCAATGTTTGGTTCCATATTTGTCACAAGTGAAGCAATTTTTCTCTTTCTTGATATCATTATTTCCTAGGGATTCCAACTTGCTATTAGTAAAATACCAATATATATACAGCGCTACAAAAACAATATACCAGCAATAAAACTGCCCATACAGAGACATACAGCCTGCACTGCCCATCACTGCAGCCTGATCAGCGCCCATCACTGCAGCCTGATCAGCGCCCATCACTGCAGCCTTGCCAATCCATATCATTTCATCCTCATCAGTGCACATATTGGCGCAACTCCGCTTTTAGCTCAGGCTCAGACTTGTGTGGTGCGAGAGTCCCTAATAGGCAGGTAAATGTCCCAATAGGCAGGTAAATGTCCCCAATAGGCAGCATTGATCCCCAATAGGCAGCATATGTCCTCAATAGGCAGCATAGGTCCCCAATAGGCAGCATAATCCCCCATAGGCAGCATAATCCCCCATAGGTAGCATAAACCCCCATAGGCAGCATAATCCCCCCATAGCCAGCATAATCCCCCAATAGGCAGCATAATCCCCCAATAGGCAGCATAATCCCCATAGCAGCATATCCCCAATAGGCAGCATAATCCCCCAATAGGCAGCATAATCCCCAATAGGCAGCATAATCCCCCAATAGGCAGCATAATCCCCCAATAGGCAGCATAATCCCCCAATAGGCAGCATAATCCCCCATAGGCAGCATAATCCCCCATAGGCAGCATAATCCCCCATAGGCAGCATAATCCCCCATAGCCAGCATAATACCCCCATAGCCAGCATAATACCCCCATAGCCAGCATAATCCCCCAATAGGCAGCATAATCCCCCAATAGGCAGCATAATCCCCCGATAGTCAGCATAATCCCCCATAGCCAGCATAATCCCCCAATAGCAGCATAATCCCCCATAGCCAGCATAATCCCCCATAGCCAGCATAATCCCCCATAGCCAGCATAATCCCCCATAGCCAGCATAATCCCCCCATAGCCAGCATAATCCCCCCATAGCCAGCATAATCCCCCCATAGCCAGCATAATCCCCCATAGCCAGCATAGTCCCCAAAAGGCCGGCCTGGCGTCAAAAAAAAAAAAAATGCCAGAACTCACCTCTCTCCCCCGCTGCTCTGAAGAAGCGCGCGCTGGACTCCGTCTTCTCCTGGCACAGGCGGCGTGACGTCATCAGGGCACGCAGGCGGCGTGATGACGATTACGTCGCCTGTGCTGCATATGGAAGGCCGCAAGGCCTTCCTCACCACATTCCGCCCGCGATTAAAGGGCCCACCAGCACTGAACTGTCATTTCAATGTCGGCGGGGCCGACGGGCCGGTTCTTTCACTGTGTGCCCCTGCTTCTAGGGGGGGGCAGCTACCCCCCCCCTCGCCCTACGGTGGGTACGCCCATGTTACACCGTATATTCCCACTAATAGCCCTATCACATCTCTGTGACCACAGTGCTCAGTGGGAATGATCGCCAGCTGTCCCATCTCCTGACATATGATGTTTTTATCGGTGGATGAAGCAATCATCTTCTCTGATAGACAGTTGTCCTTCACCAGAGCCAGGATCTCAGTCAATGACGGACATTTGGGGTTTTTCCAGTATCCTGTGATTTTCATTCTAGTAGCTATGAGGATGTGCGCGATCACTGTCCTGAACGCGTACGGCATCAAATCCCGGTCACTGGCCGGAAGCGCCTGCTCTTTCCCAGTTTTCATTGGATGCCGCTAATCTGGGACATTAGGTGGGAGATTGCCCCCAGAGCCGCTTTACTTCATGGCAGTCCCACCAGACACGTAACATATCTGCGTTGGCGTCTCCGCACCTCCAGCACACATCTGGGGAGCTGCGGTAGACCTTTGTATGGTGTGAAGTACCACCTGTACAGCAGCTTTCTGGCGTTCTCGGGTGATTGGTGCACTTAGTGTCCCTATCATTGAGAAGGACGCCCGCCATTGCCCCGTGGTGATCCCGCACTGCAGATCAGTCAGTCCAGAGAGGGGAACGTCTCCTCCAGCATATGGCTGCAGCTTACGGAGAGCGCTCTCATCTGCCGTATACAGCTTGGGAGGTTGTGAGAATATTATTTCTTTTCTCTGTAGAAAATGTCTGATTTGTAGATATTTATAATGATCTTTATTGAGAGGTGATATTCCTCTCTGATCATAGAGGAGGACAATGTTCCTTCCTTACATGTAATCATAGGACTGCCCATTCACTACAATCTGAGGTGTCAGCCAGATCGCTCCCCTGTATAGGGAGTTAATTAGGTGCTCCACAACACTCTGACCACCGTCCGTGAATACAGTCAATGTCCTTATTCCCGGGGGCGCAAGTCGTTAATGGATGTATAATATGCGCTCTATAATATTCACCATGAGGGCAGTCCTCTCCTGTTATTGGATGTATAATATGTGCTCTAAATATCTCACCACTGAGGGCAGCCGTCTCCTCCTGTTATTGGATGTATAATATGGTGCTCTATAATACTCACCACTGAGGGGCAGCCAGTCCCTCTGTATTGGGATGTATATATGTGCTCTATAATATCTCACCACTGAGGGCAGCGTTCCTGTTATTGGGATGTATAATATGGCTGCTCTATAATATCTCACCACTGAGGGGCAGCCAGTCCTCCTTCTGTTATTGGGATGTATAATATGTAGCTGCTCTATAATATCTCAACACTGAGGGGCAGCCCAGTCCTCCTCCTGTTATTGGGATGTATAATATGGCTGCTCTATAATATCTCACCACTGAGGGCAGCCCAGTCCTCCTCTGTTATTGGGATGTATAATATGGCTGCTCTATAATATCTCACACTGAGGGGCAGCCCAGTCCTCCTTCTGTTATTGGGATGTATAATATGGCTGCTCTATATATCTCACCACTGAGGGGCAGCCAGTCCTCCTTCTGTTATTGGGATGTATAATATGGCTGCTCTATAATATCTCACCACTGAGGGCAGCCCAGTCCTCCTCTGTTATTGGGATGTATAATATGGCTGCTCTATAATATCTCACCACTGAGGGCAGCCCAGTCCTCCTTCTGTTATTGGGATGTATAATATGGCTGCTCTATAATATCTCACCACTGAGGGGCAGCCCAGTCCTCCTTCTGTTATTGGATGTATAATATGGCTGCTCTATAATATCTCACCATGAGGGGCAGCCCAGTCCTCCTTCTGTTATTGGGATGTATAATATGGCTGCTCTATAATATCTCACCACTGAGGGGCAGCCCAGTCCTCCTTCTGTTATTGGGATGTATAATATGGCTGCTCTATAATATCTCACCACTGAGGGCAGCCCAGTCCTCCTTCTGTTATTGGATGTATAATATGGCTGCTCTATATATATCTCACACTTGAGGGGCAGCCAGTCCTCCTTCTGTTATTGGGATGTATAATATGGCTGCTCTATAATATCTCACCACTGAGGGCAGCCCAGTCCTCCTTGTTATTGGGATGTATAATATGGCTGCTCTATATATCTCACCACTGAGGGCAGCCCAGTCCTCCTTTGTTATTGGGATGTATAATATGGCTGCTCTATAATATCTCACCACTGAGGGGCAGCCCAGTCCTCCTTGTTATTGGGATGTATAATATGGCTGCTCTATAGTATCTCACCATGAGGGCAGCCCAGTCCTCCTTCTGTTATTGGGATGTATAATATGGCTGCTCTATATATCTCACCACTGAGGGGCAGCCCAGTCCTCCTTCTGTTATTGGGATGTTATAATATGGCTGCTCTATAATATCTCACCACTGAGGGCAGCCCAGTCCTCCTTCTGTTATTGGGATGTATAATATGGCTGCTCTATAATATCTCACCACTGAGGGCAGCCCAGTCCTCCTTCTGTTATTGGATGTATATATGGCTGCTCTATAATATCTCACCACTGAGGGCAGCCCAGTCCTCCTTCTGTTATTGGGATGTTATAATATGGCTGCTCTATAATATCTCACCACTGAGGGGCAGCCAGTCCTCCTTCTGTTATTGGGATGTATAATATGGCTGCTCTATAATATTCTCACCACTGAGGGGCAGCCCAGTCCTCCTGTTATTGGATGTATAATATGGCTGCTCTATATTATCTCACACTGAGGGCAGCCCAGTCCTCCTTCTGTTATTGGATGTATAATATGGCTGCTCTATAATATCTCACCACTGAGGGGCAGCCCAGTCCTCTTCTGTTATTGGGATGTATAATATGGCTGCTCTATAATATCTCACCACTGAGGGGCAGCCCAGTCTCCTCTGTTATTGGGATGTATAATATGGCTGCTCTATAATATCTCACCACTGAGGGCAGCCCAGTCCTCCTCTGTTATTGGGATGTATAATATGGCTGCTCTATAATATCTCACCACTGAGGGGCAGCCCAGTCCTCCTTCTGTTATTGGATGTATAATATGGCTGCTCTATAATATCTCACCACTGAGGGCAGCCCAGTCCTCCTTCTGTTATTGGGATGTATAATATGGCTGCTCTATTATATCTCACCACTGAGGGGCAGCCCAGTCCTCTCTGTTATTGGGATGTATAATATGGCTGCTCTATATATCTCACCACTGAGGGCAGCCCAGTCCTCTTCTGTTATTGGATGTATAATATGGCTGCTCTATATATCTCACACTGAGGGGCAGCCCAGTCCTCCTTCTGTTATTGGATGTATAATATGGCTGCTCTATAGTATCTCACCACTGAGGAGCAGCCCAGTCCTCCTTCTGTTATTGGGATGTATAATATGGCTGCTCTATAATATCTCACCACTGAGGGGCAGCCCAGTCCTCCTTCTGTTATTGGGATGTATAATATGGCTGCTCTATAATATCTCACCATTGAGGAGCAGCCCAGTCCTCCTTCTGTTATTGGGATGTATAATATGGCTGCTCTATAGTATCTCACCACTGAGGAGCAGCCCAGTCCTCCCTCTGTTATTGAGATGTATAATATGGCTGCTCTATAATATCTCACCGCTGAGGGGCAGCCCAGTCCTCCTTCTGTTATTGGGATGTATAATATGGCTGCTCTATAATATCTCACCACTGAGGGGCAGCCCAGTCCTCCTTCTGTTATTGGGATGTATAATATGGCTGCTCTATAATATCTCACCACTGAGGAGCAGCCCAGTCCTCCTTCTGTTATTGGGTTGTATAATATGGCTGCTCTATAGTATCTCACTACTGAGGAGCAGCCCAGTCCTCCTTCTGTTATTGGGATGTATAATATGGCTGCTCTATAAGATCTCACCGCTGAGGGCAGCCCAGTCCTCCTTCTGTTATTGGGATGTATAATATGGCTGCTCTATAATATCTCACCACTGAGGGGCAGCCCAGTCCCCCTTCTGTTATTGGGATGTATAATATGGCTGCTCTATAATATCTCACCACTGAGGGGCAGCCCAGTCCTCCTTCTGTTATTGGGATGTATAATATGGCTGCTCTATAATATCTCACCACTGAGGAGCAGCGCAGTCCTCTTGTTATTGGGATGTATAATATGGCTGCTCTATGATATCTCACCTCTGAGGGGCAGCCCAGTCCTCCTTCTGTTATTGGGATGTATAATATGGCTGCTCTATAATATCTCACCACTGAGGAGCAGCCCAGTCCTCCTTCTGTTATTGGGATGTATAATATGGCTGCTCTATAATATCTCACCACTGAGGGGCAGCCCAGTCCTCCTTCTGTTATTGGGATGTATAATATGGCTGCTCTATAATATGTCACCACTGAGGAGCAGCGCAGTCCTCTTGTTATTGGGATGTATAATATGGCTGCTCTATAATATCTCACCTCTGAGGGGCAGCCCAGTCCTCCTTCTGTTATTGGGATGTATAATATGGCTGCTCTATAGTATCTCACCACTGAGGAGCAGCCCAGTCCTCCTTCTGTTATTGGGATGTATATTATGGCTGCTCTATAATATCTCACCACTGAGAGGCAGCACAGTCCTCCTTCTGTTATTGGGATGTATAATATGGCTGCTCTATAATATCTCACCACTGAGGAGCAGCCCAGTCCTCCTTCTGTTATTGGGATGTATAATATGGCTGCTCTATAATATCTCACCACTGAGGGGCAGCCCAGTCCTCCTTCTGTTATTGGGATGTATAATATGGCTGCTCTATAATATCTCACCACTGAGAGGCAGCACAGTCCTCCTTCTGTTATTGGGATGTATAATATGGCTGCTCTATAATATCTCACCACTGAGGAGCAGCCCAGTCCTCCTTCTGTTATTGGGATGTATATTATGGCTGCTCTATAATATCTCACCACTGAGGGGCAGCCCAGTCCTCCTTCTGTTATTGGGATGTATAATATGGCTGCTCTATAATATCTCACCACTGAGGAGCAGCCCAGTCCTCCTTCTGTTATTGGGATGTATAATATGGCTGCTCTATAATATCTCACCTCTGAGGAGCAGCATAGTCCTCCTTCTGTTATTGGGATGTATATTATGGCTGCTCTATAATATCTCACCACTGAGGAGCAGCACAGTCCTCCTTCTGTTATTGGGATGTATATTATGGCTGCTCTATAATATCTCACCACTGAGAGGCAGCCCAGTCCTCCTTCTGTTATTGGGATGTATATTATGGCTGCTCTATAATATCTCACCACTGAGGAGCAGCACAGTCCTCCTTCTGTTATTGGGATGTATAATATGGCTGCTCTATAATATCTCACCTCTGAGGAGCAGCACAGTCCTCCTTCTGTTATTGGGATGTATATTATGGCTGCTCTATAATATCTCACCTCTGAGGAGCAGCACAGTCCTCCTTCTGTTATTGGGATGTATATTATGGCTGCTCTATAATATCTCACCACTGAGAGGCAGCACAGTCCTCCTTCTGTTATTGGGATGTATATTATGGCTGCTCTATAATATCTCACCTCTGAGGAGCAGCACAGTCCTCCTTCTGTTATTGGGATGTATATTATGGCTGCTCTATAATATCTCACCACTGAGGGGCAGCCCAGTCCTCCCTCTGTTATTGGGATGTATAATAATAATAATAATAATAATCTTTTTTTATATAGCGCCAACATATTCCGCAGCGCTTTACAGTTTAACAGTTTCAAAACACAAGTCATAGGTAACAACGTTAACAATACAGTAATTAACGCAAAATAAGCCGCCCTGCTCGTGAGAGCTTACAATCTACAATGAGGTGGGGAGATACAAAGTACAGGTGTGTATATACAATGGTGCATTTACAATGATGGTCCAGCCATCTTAAGGGAGTGAGGGATGGATGGAGATAGTGAATGGGCTACACACACACAGAATTACACCTAGAATGACTTTGATTAGTGAATGTGATAGGCCGTTCTGAACAAATGTGTTTTGAGGGAGCGCCTGAAACCATGCAAATTGTGGATAGTCCTAATTTCTTGGGGTAGAGCATTCCAGAGGATTGGCGCAGTGCGGGGGAAGTCTTGGAGTCGGGAGTGGGAGGTACGGATTAGTGCAGAGGTTAGTCGAAAGTCATTTGCAGAGCGCAGCAGTCGGTTAGGCCGATAGATAGAAATGAGGGAGGAGATGTAGGGGGTACTGCACTGTGGAGAGGAGGGCAGGTGAAGTAGAAATGAGGGAGGAGATGTAGGGGGTGCTGCAGTGTGGAGAGGACGGGAGGGTGATAGATAGAAATGAGGAGTAGATGTAGGGGTGCTGCACTGTGGAGAGGACGGGCAGGTGATAGATAGAAATGAGGGAGGATGTAGGGGGGGCTGCACTGTGGAGAGGACGGGTAGGCATAGATAGAAATGAGGGAGTGGAATGTAGGGGGTGCTGCACTGTGGAGAGGAGGGGTAGGGTGATAGATTAGAAATGAGGGGAGGAGATGTAGGGGGGGTGTGTACTGTGAGAAGGAGGGCAGGTGATAGATAGAATGAGGGAGAGATGTAGGGGGTGCTGCACTGTGGAGAGGACGGGCAGGGTGATAGATAGAAGAGGGATAGATGTAGGGGGTGCTGCACTGTGGAGAGGACGGGCAGGGGGATATATAGAATAAGGGAGGAGATGTAGGGGTGCTGCACTGTGGAGAGGACGGGCAGGGTGATAGATAGAAATGAGGGAGGAGATGTAGGGGGCTGCTGCACTGTGGAGTGCTTTGTGGGTGAGAACCAGTACTTTGAATTGTATCCTATAATGAATGGGCAGCCAGTGTAAGGACTGGCGAATAGCGGACACGTCCGAGTACCGATTAGCCAGATGGATGACCCTGGCTGCTGCATTAAGGATGGACTGGAGAGGGGATAGTCGAGTAATGGGGAGGCCAAGTAATAGAGCGTTGCAGTAGTCCAGGCGGGAGTGGATCAATGCTACAGTGAGGGTTTTTGTTGTTTCCATGGTGAGAAAAGGGCGGATTCTAGAGATGTTCTTTAGGTGTAGGCGGCAAGAGCGGGCAAGAGATTGTATATGGGAGGTGAAGGAGAGATTGGTGTCAGACATAACACCCAGACAGCGAGCCTGCTGCCGGGGTGTTATTATGGTGCCGCCCACTGAGAGGGAAATGTCAGATTTAGGGAGGTTAGTAGACGGCGGGAGCAGAAGTTCAGTTTTGGAGAGGTTGAGTTTCAGATAGAGAGCGGACATGATGTTGGAGACTGCAGACAGACAGTCGGTGGCGTTCTGTAGTACAGCGGGGGTAAGGTCGGGGGATGACGTGTATAGTTGTGTGTCATCGGCATAAAGATGGTACTGAAAGCCAAATCTGCTGATGGTCTGTCCAATTGGGGCCGTGTAGAGAGAGAAGAGAAGGGGGCCAAGGACTGAGCCCTGGGGTACACCGACAGTGAGAGGAAGAGGAGATGACGTGGAGCCAGAGAACGAAACACTGAAGGAGCGGTCAGAAAGATAGGAGGAGAACCAGGAGAGAACAGTGTCATTAATACCTAGTGACTGGAGCCTAGAGAGTAGGAGACGGTGGTCAACCGTGTCGAAAGCTGCAGAAAGGTCGAGTAGAATGAGCAGAGAGTGGTCGCCGTTACGTTTTGCTGTAAGAAGGTCATTGGTCACTTTGATGAGTGCAGTTTCAGTCGAATGTAGGGGGCGGAAGCCGGACTGTGAAGGTCTAGGAGGGAGTGAGTGGAGAGGTAACGGGTGAGGCGGGAGTAGACTAGGCGCTCCAAAAGTTTAGAGATGATGGGGAGATTGGAGACCGGTCTGTAGTTGTTTGTGCAGGAAGGGTCAAGAGTGGGTTTCTTTAGTAATGGAGTAATGATGGAGTGTTTGAAGGAGGATGGGAAAATGCCAGAGGAGAGTGAGAGATTAAAGATTGTAGTTAGGTGAGTTGTGACAACTGGAGAGAGAGACTGGAGGAGATGTGAGGGAATGGGGTCGGTAGTGCATATAGTCAGACAAGAGGAAGAGAGGAGTCTGGAGACTTCTTCTGTGATGGGATCAAATGTGGAAAGTGAGCCAGGGGAAATGCAGGGAGGGATGGGAGTCACAGCACTTGGTGGTTGAGAGCAGATTTCCTGACGATAGTATCTATTTTTTCTATAAAGTGGGAGGCCAGTCGTCAGCACAAATGTCTGTGATAGGGGCTTGTGCTTTTGGCCTGAGGAGGGAGTGAAAAGTGTCAAAAAGTTTCTTGGGGTTGTTGGCTAGTGAGGAGATCAGTGTGGTGAAGTAGGTCTGTTTGGCGAGGTGAAGGGCAGCATTATAAGTTCTTAACATGAATTTAAAGTGGATGAAGTCTTCTGGTGTGCGGGTTTTTCTCCAGAGGCGTTCAGCACTCCTAGAGCATCGCTGGAGAAGGTGAGTTTGCGATGTGAGCCAGGGCTGTTTTACTGTGTGTTTGGAAGTTCTGAGGGTGAGCGGTGCTACTTGGTCAAGGGTGCTTCAAGAGTGTCATTGTAGTGCTGAACAGCCAGATCAGGACAGGAAAAAGAGGAGATTGGGGACAGTGATGAGTGTAGGGAGTCTGAAAGTGTCTGAGGGTTAATGGCTTGTAGATTTCTGAATGTGCGGTAGGTAGGAGTGCGCTGGGGTGGTGGAGGATTTGTGAGGGTGAAGGAGAGAATGTTGTGGTCCGAGAGTGGAAGCGGTGAGTTATTTAGGTGGGAGATTGAACAGAGGCGGACAAAGACCAGGTCAAGGGTGTTAACATCCTTGTGTGTCTCAGAGGTTGAAAGCTGTGAGAGGCCTAGAGAAGTGGTTAGTGATAGAAGCTGAGATGCAGATGTGGAAGTAGGGCTGTTAATGGGGATGTTGAAGTCTCCAAGGATAAGGGTTGGTAGTTCTGAGGACATGAAGTGCGGCAGCCAGGCTGAGAAGTGGTCAAGGAACTGGGTGGATGAGCCTGGCCGATATATGACCGCTACTCTGAGGGAGAGGGGATGGAAGAGCCTGATGGTGTGGACCTCAAAAGAAGGAATGAGAGTGATGGAATTTGGGGGATGACCTGGAAACTGCATTGTGGGGACAGGAGTATGCCAACTCCACCACCATGTCTGTTTGTGGGTCTCGGGGAATGGGAGAACTGTAAGCCACCATAGGAAATGGCAGCAGGGGAGACCGTGTCAGAATCCTGAATCCAGGTTTCAGTGAGGGCCAACAGATTGAGAGTGGTTCAGAAAGTAGTTGTGCAGGAAGGATAGCTTGTTGCATGCAGACCGTGGATTCCAGAGGGCACAATTGAAAGAAGGAGATGAGGGAGTGCAAGTAATATTAATAAGATTATTATGGTTTCGGTATGAGGTAGGGTAGGGATTGAGGTTGGGGGATGGTGGACCAGGGTTGGGGGAGATGTCCCCTGAAATCAGTAGGAGTAGGAAGATAAAGAGCAGGTAGTTGTTGGAATTGTAAGTAGGTTTTTTATGTGATGTGTTTGGGCAAGATGGGCTGAGGTTTTTCAGGAAGGTAAGGAGTGCATGGGAGCTGTACATGGGAGAGGGAAGGATAGAGGGGCTGATGTGTATGATTCGTGATGGAGGGGGGATGGGGCGGTGAATGTGGATGGCAAGGGAACACAGGAGGAAATAGATAAAGTACATAATGAAAAATAAGGCAAAGTGTGGGGTACCTGATTCCAGCCCTGATTAACTGCCATGAATAACTGCCATTTTCAAGATGCTTTTCTTCTGTGATGCTTAACTTCTGGGATGCATGCGCCCCTTAGACTACTCCTAAATATATAGTCCACACTACAGGGTCAGGAAAGTGGGATTGTGGGAGCTGCTTTGGGATAATTTGCCAGCTGGGGCCAGCACACCAGGGGGTGGTTAGATCATCAAAGGCACTAGACTGGCAACATCTATATGTTATAGCACTTTCCACCTGATAGCATCTACAGAGGCCGCAGTCACAGGAATACACAGCAGTAAGTATTAAGCACAGTGCAAAAAATGAATTATACTAAAGTTTTACAGGCACATTAAACTATGTTGCAAGATGGTACAGCAGTGGTTGGCAGCAATCAGAAGTATGGAGTGCACTATTGCTATATATTTCCACATGCAAGACAGAAGGGGCTTGTGTCATTCAGCTGCTTGCTGACAATGAATGGAGTGCACACATGCAGAGAGGATCAATTCAGAGGATGAATGACTTGGCTACCATTGCTATATATTTCCACATGCATAAAGGACTTGGTCATTCAGCTGCTGCTACAATGAATGGAGTGCACACTGCGATTGGGAGCCAATTCATAATAATCGACTGGGGCTACCAGCTTATATTTATTCGATGTAAAATGGGCTTGTCTATTCATTCTGACAACGATGGAGGCACCTCAGTCCATTCGTAGGGATGATAATTGGCTACTTGCTATAATATTTCCCATGAGGGGCCTGTTCCTTCCCGTTTTGGGATGTAAACGAATATGCACCATGAGGGGCACCAGTTCATACTTCTCCTTGCTATATTTAGATGTATAATATGGCTGCTCTATAATATCTCACCACTGAGGGGCAGCCCAGTCCTCCTTTGTTATTGGGATGTATAATATGGCTGCTCTATAATATCTCACCACTGAGGGCAGCCCAGTCCTCCTCTGTTATTGGGATGTATAATATGGCTGCTCTATAATATCTCACCACTGAGGAGCAGCCCAGTCCTCCTTTTTATTGGGATGATATAATATGGCTGCTCTATAATACCTCACACTGAGGGCACCCAGTCCTCCTTCTGTTATTGGGATGTATAATATGGCTGCTCTATAATATCTCACCACTGAGGGGCAGCCCAGTCCTCCTCTGTTATTGGGATGTATAATATGGCTGCTCTATATATCTCACCACTGAGGAGCAGCCCAGTCCTCCTTCTGTTATTGGGATGTATAATATGGCTGCTCTATAATATCTCACCACTGAGGGCAGCCCAGTCCTCCCTCTGTTATAGGGATGTATAATTTGGCTGCTCTATAATATCTCACCACTGAGGAGCAGCCAGTCCTCCTCTGTTATTGGGATGTATAATATGGCTGCTCTATAATATCTCACCACTGAGGGGCAGCCCAGTCCTCCTTCTGTTATTGGGATGTATAATATGGCTGCTCTATAATATCTCACCACTGAGGGCAGCCCAGTCCTCCCTGTTATTGGGATGTATAATATGGCTGCTCTATAATCTCACCACTGAGGGGCAGCCCAGTCCTCCTTCTGTTATTGGGATGTATAATTTGGCTGCTCTATAGTATCTCACCACTGAGGGGCAGCCCAGTCCTCCCTCTGTTATAGGGATGTATAATTTGGCTGCTCTATAATATCTCACCTCTGAGGGGCAGCCAGTCCTCCTCTGTTATTGGGATGTATAATATGGCTGCTCTATAATATCTCACCACTGAGGGGCAGCCCAGTCCTCCCTCTGTTATTGGGATGTATAATATGGCTGCTCTATAATATCTCACCACTGAGGGCAGCCCAGTCCTCCTTCTGTTATTGGGATGTATAATATGGCTGCTCTATAGTATCTCACCACTGAGGGCAGCCCAGTCCTCCCTCTGTTATTGGGATGTATAATATGGCTGCTCTATAATTTCTCACCACTGAGGGGCAGTCCAGTCCTCCTTTGTTATAGGGATGTATAATTGGCTGCTCTATAATATCTCACCACTGAGGGGCAGCCCAGTCCTCCTTCTGTTATTGGGATGTATAATATGGCTGCTCTATAATATCTCACCACTGAGGAGCAGCCCAGTCCTCCTTCTGTTATTGGGATGTATAATATGGCTGCTCTATAGTATCTCACCACTGAGGAGCAGCCCAGTCCTCCTTCTGTTATTGGGATGTATAATATGGCTGCTTTATAATTTCTCACCACTGAGGGGCAGTCCAGTCCTCCTTCTGTTATTGGGATATACAGGGTGGGATACTCCTAAATAAAATGGGAATGGTTGGTGATATCAACTTCCTGTTTGTGGCACATTAGTATATTGGAGGGGGGAAACTTTTCAAGATGGATGGTGGCCATTTTGAAGTCGGCCATTTTGGATCCAACTTTATTTTTTTCAATGTGAAGAGGGTCATGTGACACATCAAACTTACTGAGAATTTCACAAGAAAAACAATGGTGTGCTTGGTTTTAACGTAACTTTATTCTTTCATGAGTTATTTACAAGTTTATGACCACTGATAAAATGTGTTCAAAGTGCTGCCCGTTGTGTTGGATTGTCAGTGGAACCCTCTTCTCCCACTCTTGACACAATGATAGCAACACCGCAGAATGAATGCTAGCACAGGCTTCCAGGATCTGTTGTTCCAGATGCTGCACATCGCTTATCTTCACAGCATAGACAATTGCATTTAGATGACCCCAAAGATAAACGTCTAATGGGGTCAGATCCGGAGACCTTGGTGGCCATTCAACTGGCCTACAACGACCAATCCACTTTCCAGGAAACTGAAGATGGCACGTTCCCTGACTTTTTCCAGCAAGATGGTGCACCACCATATTATGGTGTCAGGTCCGAGCATTCCTAAATGAACAGTTTCCTACTTTACCAAATGTGAATACTTTTCCGTCCAAAGATGACAAGAGTATTCTTAGAGTGATACCTTTATTGG
The DNA here is from genome assembly GCA_033576555.1 of Oophaga sylvatica. Lineage (NCBI taxonomy): Eukaryota > Metazoa > Chordata > Amphibia > Anura > Dendrobatidae > Oophaga > Oophaga sylvatica. The sequence continues at coordinate 33,038 of JARQOD010002819.1, read as the reverse complement.
CTAACCAGAAAATTATATGTTGGCAAGCTTTCAGAGCACAGAGGCTCCTTCAGGCAAGATTACATTTGGATTAATAAGAAAAAGACACATTTGAGGCTTACTACAGTGGGAAATTTGTTTAAGAGGTGGGAAGTGTGATGCCTTCTACAGATAAGCAAAGGAAATCGAATTAGCATTTTCTTACAAATGGAGAGGCAGTGGGAATGTGTTCTTAGCTATCTGGAGTCCTTCTGGTGAAGGTGTGAACTGTGTCCATGTAGTGAGCCATAAATCCAGGTGCTAAATTAAGTCCTAGTGTCAAAGTATTGAACATCCTTATAAGTTTGAATTCCCATATTTTTCTCTCTCTGTCATCCTTGAAATTACCTTTTAGTAGTAGGACTTTTAAGTCTGTCACACAATGTCCAGTTCCAGAGAAATGTTTTCCCACAGGCGAGTCCATTTCATTCCTGATTGTATGTCTGTGTAAATTCATCCTTGTCTGCAGTTTTTGCATGGTTTCTGTCTGTGTAAGCTGGAAATATTAGCTCCTCGCCTCCTGCGTTGGCGCTGGGTGTCCCAAGGCTTGACATTGTTATGCCACGTGATCACGGCATCCAGAACAGCCCACATGATTATTTCTTCTACACCTTTAATGATTGTGTATCCTCTTTATAAGAGCGATATGGCCCCAGCCTGTGATTGGGCACGTCGCCATGAATGTCTGTTTTTGTCTCTCCACAGCTCGCACATGGAAATCATCACAATCCTGAGCTACGTAGTGATCTCCTCTGCCTGAACTCTGGACTTGGTCCTCCACCCTCCTCACATGAACTTGCCCGACCCTCCTCTCTCATGACTGGTAATTGATTGTGGGACTCCTGGTTTTCTGGTGTTGTCTGGTGATCTCTGTAGCGCTCATTCTCGGATTACATGTCTCCTTTCTTTAAGGCGCTCATACCCCTGCGCAGTTCCAGGTTTCTCCTTCAGCCACATTTCTGTCACAGTCTGCACCCTCTGGTAACTTTTACTTACAACATTTTTTTTTTTTTTTAAGATAAAGCCTTTTTTCTACCCTAACTTGCTGCATGGTTCTGGTCTTAAGGCCCCTTCACACATAGCGACGCCCCAGCGATCACGATAACGATCCGACCAGGCAAAGATCGCTGGTGCGTCGTTACATGATCGCTGATTAGCTTTCAAACAGTCCGATCTCCTCAACGACACAAGACAGATCAGCGATTTGCATAACGACCTCGTGGGTCGTTGAGTCCTTGTCACACTACTTTATTGTAACCGATTCCGACCTCGGTGGGCGTGCTGAGTGCGCTGAGCTCTGCGTCACTGACGAGGTCACTCGTTGTTTTTAAGCTTCAAACACAGCGATTAGTGCTGGCGAGCAGGACGCCAACGATGGAAAAATGGACCAGCGCATTCGAGCACGATCAGCGACAGCCAGCGGGGGGGCGGTCGCCGCTACATTTCACACGTAGCGAGATCACTAGCGATAACGCTGTTGCGTCACAATATCGGTGACACTTGAGCGATATCGCTGTGTGTGAAGGCCACTTTAGAGTTAAAGTGAACTTTACCAATATCCTCACTATTAAGTCTGTGGCCTTAAAGATTTCTGGGAAGCAGTGTAGAAAAACGTCCTGTTCATTCCTCATATTTCCCTTGTGCTCAGCCACTGTGTCTTCAGACCTGCAGTTCAGCGAGATGGTAATTTGGCCAGTGATGAAATGGTCCCGGGATTTGTGCCGTGGTGGAGCAGCACATAACCATTCTTTGCATGTAATGTTTGGGCCCCGGCATGCTACACTTTGGTTATCTCTGGTCTACACAGGAGGCTAACTACAGTATCATCTGAACTGCACTGACCCAGATGTTTTCGGTTTTAGATCCTTTCTTAAGGGCTCCTGGATTATCTGCGCTCGCCTCCTTGACAAATGGTGCTTTCGGTGGACTGGGTAACCCCTCTTTCAGTAAGTGTGAATGAGCCTTCGTCTGACATGTAATGTGATTTCCAGCTTGGAATATTTGTGACTCGTTCGTTCCTTGGTCCTTTTAAAATAATATGTCTGTGAATTTGTTTTAGATTCTTCAACAATATTTAACCAGAAGGAAGCCCCCGTGGCTCACGGCTACCACAGCCCCCATGAGCATTGGAGCCGGCTGCACCGCACTCCAACAGCCTTCCCTCCACCTCCCTCTCAGATCTGTGGCAAGGTTGTGGACATGGAGCCACATGGCATACATATAAAAGATGAGAAGGACCGGTAAGGGCATGCGCCGAACTCTTACTCTCACTTTTCAGTAAATATGCACATTAATTGTACATTTTTTTTTACAGGGATCTTCTATATTCCCGCTTGACACCCCGGGTCTCGCCTCTTAGTGCCACACGTTTGCCTGGCAATGAGGAGCATAGTTCGGCTCGTACGCTGTCTCCTTATATTGCGATTCAGCCAGGAAGCAGCTCCGACATCAAGCCTCGCCTGACACCAGACCACCCTACTAAAGTGAAAGTGAAGGAGGAGCCGGATCTACTTACCTTTGAAGTAGTGCGCTCCCCCATGTCTGGACTTCATATGCCTCATCCATCTCCCCCATTTGAACGGCTTCGTGGGGCTTTTCTGGGAGAGCAGTACCCTAATGCACTGGAAGCCTGGAGAGATGTGTACCGTAGAGCGGATCCACCTCCCATTCGCCTTCCTCCTACACCTCCACAACGCCTGTTTGAGCAGAGAGAAGAGCGGGCTCATATTCTGCGGGAAGACTTTGAACGGGCGCGTGTTTATGGTCTGCCTTCTCATGTCGCCATGCAGCCTGCTGTTCCATCCATGTTGAGTGGGCTGTACCACCACCCTGGGCCTGGACTTCTCACCAAAACCCCTCCAATCAACCTCCTAAGTGCGCCTCCTCCTTAATCTCTACATCACGGCCAGGGTCTCCTCCCCGTAGAGACCTCCTTTTCAAAGACAGAGACTGTAGATAGAACTTCTGTAGTCTCCCCTTGTACATATTTATATATTCCACCTTGATGACCTGGGCTTTTGTACATTTTTTTGTATAATGTGATTTTAAACACTGTTTCCTGGTGCCCATTCCTGTTCCAGGTTTCTCTGATTCAGGAGTCAGCAGGGCGCGAAAGCAAACAGCTCTGTAACTGACACCAATAAAACTTTTCCCCACAGCTGTCAGTGATGGTAAGTCTTCCAAAAATTGACTGCAATGTTCTGCTACCTCCACCCTAATAAATCACCCTTGTAGAGGTTGTGTATTACTGAAGGGAGAGTATAAAGGCACTGCTCCAATTCTACTTTGTGGCTTAATAATGTGGACTGTCCTGACCATCAGCAGCTCCAGGTGCATGACGCCGCACCGTGCAGAGCAAGCAGCCACCCCAGAAATGTCATCCTTTCCCTACTCTGAAAAACATCAGGCCATGAAGCAGATCTGGTGCAAAAGAAAAGTAGTGGTCATCCATACTCTGTGCCTAAAGGTAAAGTGGTCGTGGTTAGTACCCAGGCCGAGCATAAATCGCGACGTGTGCTGTCAGACTACACTGTTCCACAGCAAAATTGGTTCAGAGATGAAAACAGACTTAATTTTGTGGAGCTGAAGACGAACGTGATGCTTAAATTTGCCGATTGGCTCTAATTTTCAAGAGCCAGAGGAGGTTGCAATAACTTCTGACACTTTTCATGCAGCCTTATAGAACAGTTCATCTTTTTTATTTCTATTACATCCTCTATTTAGTCTATTGAGCCTTCAGAATTTTATCACCTAAGGGCTACCAATCAACGAACACTAACTCCGCTCCGATGACGTCCTAATTACAGCCCCATCACCAAGTTTCATAAATACTATCTAGGTAAGGTCTACAGATTTAAGATTTCTTACCATATTGACAGGTTTCTATATGTTTTCAGATATGCCTCGTTCTTGCAATAACAAAACAGATCGTTTTTGCTACATATGCAGAGAAGTCACTTTTGCGTCACAAAGGTGAATCTTGACAACCATGATAAGGAAAGCCTATAGCCTGTATTTTGGCTGCAGAAAAGATCAGGACAAGAGTTGGGCTCCACACATATGCTCCACATCTCCACCCACCCAATAGGAAAGGAGTTTCAAGGAAAAAGTGGACTTTACATTATCCAAACCTTCCATCTGCAATACGCCCAGTACAACATACAGAAGAACTGCTAACTCCAAAAGCACCAGAAACATTTTAAGAAGTCAAGAAGAGGGCATTTGGTCTCAAGAAGCGTCTTCCTCTCACTACCCAGGCTTTCTGTCAGCAACCTCATTTGAACCACATCTTTTAATACAGAGTGAACTGAATGATCTTGTTAGAGGTTTGGTTCTGGCCAAGATTAAGGCTGAGCTGAACTCTTAGGTTCCAGTAAGGCTGAGCTCTTGGGTTCCCAGCTACAGCAGTGGAATCTTCTAGCAGGTGATGTTCAGATTTCTTTGTTCCGCAACTATGATAAAATTCTTGTCCAATACTTCTTCATGAAGGGCGATCTTGTGGCATACTACAACATTAGCCGTTTAATGGAAGCTCTGAAGAGCAGTCATAATCCAGAGGAATGGAGGCTCTTCATCGATTCACCCAAAATGAGCCTAAAAACCATCTTGCTGCATAATGGCTATGCGCTACCTTCAATTCCAGCTGGTTCTGCTGTCAACCTGAAATAAACCTATGACAAGATAAAACGGTTGTTGAGGTGCCAGAGCTATGACCAGAATTTGTGGCCCCTGTGTGGTGACTTAAAGATGGTTGTCCTCTTACTTGGTCTCCAGGGTGGATACACAAAGTCCTGCTGCTTTCTGTGTGAGTGGGATAGTCGTGTAAGACAGTATCATTGCAGTAAAAGAGACCAGCCTGTCCTGCATTCAGCACTTGTGTGACCCACAGAAGATTGTTACCCTCATTGCGTATCTAGTTGGGCCTAATGAAGAACCTTGTAAAGGCAATGGATACAAATGCAAAGGCATCAAGTCTCTCATTGATAAATGTCCAAGGTTGAAAGAAGTAAAGATGATGGAAGGAGTCTACCTCAAATTCGTAAGCTTCTTGAACATGAGGAGTTTCTCTGTGACGAATGCTACTCATACAGACTTCTCCTTGTCCTGCAAGTTTTAACTCATTTTTGGGGACAAATTGTGAAAATCTCCTCAAAACATATAATGATATTGGCTGTAACGTCCTTAAAGATTCATCTCTTACATTCACATCTAGACTTTTTCCACCAAACTTCAGAGCAGTGAGTGACTAGCACGGTAAAAGATTTCACCAATATATTGCAGCTATGGAGAAAAGATATCAAGGAAAATGGAATCCATCAATACTACAGGACAATTGTACGACATGATTTGATGCAGAAATACAAGAGACAAGCAAAAAAGTTGTCACTGAATGAGGAGCAAATGTTCTAGAGCAATTTCTGTAACTGTTTATAATTCACAATAGTGTTTTAGACATCTATTACTTATTGGAATTGTTGGTAAGTTTCCTCTAAATCAGTGTTCCACAACTCCGGCCCTCAAGAGCTACTAACAGGTAATATTTTCTGAGTTTCCTTGTATTGTCCAGTTGATAATTGCATCACCTGGACAGGCAAGAGCTCCATCACCAGTGCAATAGTATGGAAATTCTGAATACATGACCTGTTGGTGGCTCTTTAGGACTACAGTTGGGGAACACTGTTCTAACTAAATATCAGAAAACTGGGCCTAGGAGGCTTAGTACCTCGGATTCCAGCGCTGCATGCCCCGAGATGGATGCCCGTGGGGCCGTCGTGATAACCCTGTCTGGTGGATATCTCAGGAACTCCAGCTTTAAGGCTATGTGCCCACGTTCAGGATTGTTTGCAGAATTTTCCTGCTCCTTCGCAGCAAATCCGGATCCGTTTTTTTTTTTGTGCTGATTTTTCGTGTTTTTTTCTGCAGCATCCTAATACAATAATATAGCGGCAAATCCGCAGATTTACCGCAAAATTAATGAACATGCTGCATTTTTGTACCGCGATGCATATTTTTTTACGGAAAAAAACGCAGCATGGGCACAAATATTGCAGAATGCATTCTACTAATGGGATGCTTAATTTATGCGTTTTTAAACGATTTGGCAGCGGAAAACAAAATCCTGAACGTGTGCACGTAGCCTAACCCTAATCTTACCAGGCTGAGAATTCAAGTGCTGGAGGATATTTTCTCCCTGGCTGGAAGGAAAAAGGAGTCTTCATCTCACCTGGGGTAGTGAGTCATTTGGAGGGCTTTCTACTATCCTGGGAAGGATTTCCGAATAGGTACCCCTTTGCATTTCCTTGGTTGATCCCCCCCATCTACTATGTTCCGTGGTCAGTCTACTTCGGCTGAATTTCTTCCTTTGCAAGGACTGCCTGAAGGACGAAAATGGAGGTTTTCGGAACCCTTTCTTATCAGCTGCTTTTACCAAAATGTCATCCAAAGCTGAACCAATTAAGTACTGACCTTCACAAGGGAGAGAAGTTTCACTTTTGCTTATACGTCACACACACAATGAGGGAGGTATAACGAAAACACAAGAGAGCTGGGGGATACAGATATCCCCCCACCGTCACCAATCTGGGACAGAGCTTACACAGTTACCTCTGTCGCCCCCTTACCCTCAGGTCAGTCAGAGAACTGTATCTAGGATAAGTAGTCAGAGAACTGCATCTAGGATAAGTAGTCGCCGGAGAGGCTGCCCTGTCACGTACTGATTATCAGGGCACTCTGCAGTGAGGGCAGTATATATATCACCAGGCCAGGAATATATATATAATCCTCCGGTCCGTCAACGCCAGGATCCCCCAATAGCACCAGAACGGTACGCTGCCACCAGTTCCTTCTTAGATATAAGCCCGGTCCATTAACAAACATATCGGGTCATAAACCAACCCCAGGTAGCGTGTAAGTACTAGCTGTACTCACAGACGTGGGAAATCTGGTTTCGAGATAAAAGAGCAGCCTAAAATTATTTTATCCCCAACAGTGTCACCAGCAAAGCACCCCCACACCATCACACCACCTCCTCCATGCTTCACGGTGGGAACCAGGCATGTAGAGTCCATCCGCTCACCTTTTCTGCGTGCAAAGCAGTAATCAAAGCAAAAGGTGGCTACTGTGAAGAACCTAGAATATAAGACATATTTTCAGTTGTTTCACATTTTTTTGTAAAGTGTAATGTATAATTCCACATGTGATAATTCATAGTTTTGATGCCTTCAGTGTGATTCTACAATTTTCATAGCCATGAAAATACAGAAAAATCTTTGAATGAGGTGTGTCCAAACTTTTGATCTGTACTGTATATATATATATATATATATATATATATATATATATATATACACACACACACAAACATAGGTCCCACACGGTGAGGGCAGTATATACACATGCAGGTCACACACGGTGAGGGCGGTATATACACACACGCAGGTCAAATACGGTGAGAGGGGTATATACAGTACAGACCAAAAGTTTGGACACACCTCATTTAAAGATTTTTCTGTATTTTCATGACTATGATAATTGTAGAATCACACTGAAGGCATCAAAACTATGAATTATCTCATGTGGAATTATACATTACACTTTACAAAAAAGTGTGAAACAGCTGAAAATATGTCTTATATTCTAGGTTCTTCACCTTTTGCTTTGCACACTCTTGGCATTCTCTTGATGAGCTTCAAGAGGTAGTCACCGGGAATGGTCTTCACTTCACAGGTGTGCCCTGTCAGGTTTAATAAGTGGGATTTCTGGCCTTATAAATGGGGTTGGGACCATCAGTTGTGTTGTGCAGAAGTCTGGTGGATACACAGCTGATAGTCCTACTGAATAGACTGTTAGCTGCTTTTTTCTTGCCATAATACAAATTCTAAGAAAAACTTGTGGCCATCATTACTTTAAGAAATGAAGGTCAGTCAGTCCGAAAAATTGGGAAAACTTTGAAAGTGTCCCCAAGTGCAGTTGCAAAAACCATCAAGCGCTACAAAGAAACTGACTCACATGAGGACCGCCCCAGGAAATGAAGACCAAGAGTCACCTCTGCTTCTGAGGATAAGTTTATCCGAGTCACCAGCCTCAGAAATCGCAGGTTTACAGCAGCTCAGATTAGAGACCAGGTCAATGCCACACAGAGTTCTAGCGGGAGACACATCTCTACAACAACTGTTAAGAGGAGACTTTGTGCAGCAGCCTTCATGGTAAAATAGCTGCTAGGAAACCATTGCTAAGGACAGGCAACAAGCAGAAGAGACTTGTTTGGGCTAAAGAACACAAGGAATGGACATTAGACCAGTGGAAATCTGTGCTTTGGTCTGATGAGTCCAAATTTGAGATCTTTGGTTCCAACCACTGTGTCTTTGTGCGACGCAGAAAAGGTGAACGGATGGACTCTACATGCCTGGTTCCCACCGTGAAGCATGGAGGAGGTGGTGTGATGTGTGGGGGTGCTTTGCTGGTGACACTGTTGGAGATTTATTCAAAATTGAAGGCATACTGAACCAGCATGGCTACCACAGCATCTTGCAGTGGCATGCAATTGCATCCGGTTTGCGTTTAGTTGGACCATCATTTATTTTTCAACAGGACAATGACCCCAAACACCTCCAGGCTGTGTAAGAGCTATTTGACCAAGAAGGAGAGTGATGGGGTGCTACGCCAGATGACCTGGCCTCCACAGTCACCAGACCTGAACCCAATCGAGATGGTTTGGGGTGAGCTGGACCGCAGAATGAAGGCAAAAGGGCCAACAAGTGCTAAGCATCTCTGGGAACTCCTTCAAGATTGTTGGAAGACCATTTCCGGTGACTACCTCTTGAAGCTCATCAAGAGAATGCCAAGACTGTGCAAAGCACTCATCAAAGCAAAAGGTGGCTACTTTGAAGAACCTAGAATATAAGACATATTTTCAGTTGTTTCACACTTTTTTGGAAAGTGTAATGTATAATTCCACATGTGATAATTCATAGTTTTGATGCCTTCAGTGTGAATGTACAATTTTCAAAATACAGAAAAATCTTTAAATGAGGTGTGTCCAAACTTTTGGTCTGTACTGTACACACATGCAGGTCACACACGGTGAGGGAGGTACATCCTCACTGTGTGTGACCAGTGTGTAAGGTTTATACACACAGGTCACACACGGTGAGGGAGGTATATACACACAGTGAGGGAGGTATATACACAGGTCACACGGTGATGGAGGTATATACACACAAATGTCACACACGGTGAGGGAGGTATATACACACAGATCACACACGGTGAGGGAGGTATATACACACAGGTCACACACGGTGAGGGAGGTATATACACACAGTGAGGGAGGTATATACACAGGTCACACGGTGATGGAGGTATATACACACAAATGTCACACACGGTGAGGGAGGTATATACACACAGATCACACACGGTGAGGGAGGTATATACACACAGATCACACACGGTGAGGGAGGTATATACACACAGTGAGGGAGGTATATACACAGGTCACACGGTGATGGAGGTATATACACACAAATGTCACACACGGTGAGGGAGGTATATACACACGGTGAGGGAGGTATATACACACAGATCACACACGGTGAGGGAGGTATATACACACACAGGTCACACATGGCTAGAAAAAAGAGAAACAAAATAAACAGCATTCTACTCAGAACTGTACAGGCTTTCACCAGATATGTCACAAGACTTTCTTTATATTTCAGCTGCAGATGGAAGGAAGAGAGCCACAGTATTCATTACTGATGGGTAGGCGGAGCCCCAGATCAGGATGACACCTCAGATCAAAAGCGTGTTGACTGGCTGGCCCCTCCAGCTCGGGCTCCTCCTACTCAGCTCCTTCAGTCTAAAATTTGAGGTCTCAGAGGATGGTCGCTGCTGAAGCAGCTCCTCAGAAGATTTTATTATTTTTATCGGACAAGAGACTTGGACATGGGTCTGAAAGGTCTCAGGGGTCTCAGCGCTGCTGGACCCCACCTCTCCCCTGGCGGATCTGTATTTTACATAAATAGTCCCTGCAGAATCTTGCCGGCCCTGGGGGACGAGGTTAGCTTCCCTGGCGGGGACGCAAACCGCACACTGGGGTCACTGCGTTCCCTGCCCTGGGGGGGAGCATGGGCACAAGCGCCACAAATCCTGAGGGGTCCCTGTGGCGCTCAGCTGGTGAGTACTCCACAATATATATAAAATGTGATGAGTGCTTTAGCGACTGCTGTGACAGCGCTATTACATGTGTGTTAATGTACTATTAGCGCTGCTTTGGCAGCGCCGTGACATGTGGATGTGGTGTTTCTGTGCAACCTTTGTCCGCAGGCAGATGCCTGCAGGACGGGGGGGGGAGTAGGAGTGAGGAGTTTTGGCGCTCATATTTTTGAGCCGGGGGGGCGTGGCTTCACGCTTCCCGGTCTTTCATGCAGGAAGCGCGCGATTGCGCTTCTCTTCCGGCTCCCTCAGCACGGCGGCCATTAAAAGGGCTCCCGGGCTCCTCAGACTCCGCTCCTCCCGTCTCAGGCACCAAACCAGCTGGGTGAGTGGCATTTTTTCCTCACCACACAGCGCTAATACATAGCGCTACTCTGCAGCTCGGTCTCACATAGAGACCTTGTTTTTTCTTACAGCCTGTGACATTAACCCCTCTTGAGGGTTTACTTGGCATACAGCTGGGGTAGCTCTATATTTAAGACTTAACCCTTCAGCGGCTGTTTTGCGTTCACTGAAAAAAAAAAAAAAAACTGCGTTTTTTTCAGGTTTTCTGACATTTGGCCTGCCATATACTGTGTGAGGCATGTCGGAACAGGGTTCAGAAGGCGCGGACCATATTCCAGTTCCGCTTCGGCAATCTGGTACGCAGTCCTCCGCAGCGTCTAGCGCTGCGGTTGGAGTTCACAGTGATGCAAAATTGGATGCTATCGCCAGTTCTATTAATGGCTTGTCTGACCTTTTAAGTCAATATGTGTCAGCTAGATCCTCTCAGGACAGAAAGCGACACAGACCGTTACCATCCTTCACCCGTAGCGAATCAGATGTCTCTGATTTAGATTGTGGAGAGGGTTCTCCTTTAAGTTCAGACGGGGAAATGTCCGATTCGGATAAGGAGGAAAGGCGGGGCTCTCGTCCCTTGTGAGACGTACAGAGGCATTTATTGAAGCCATGAGAGAGGTTTTACAGTTACCGGAGGTGGTGACTAGTTTACCTGGTAAATCAGCACGAATGTACCAGGAATATCGTACGTCACGATCAGCCTTGCCAGATCTAGATGATCTTAACAGTGCAGTAGAAAAGGAACGTCTGTGTCCGGATAAACGTTTTCACGGAACACGTTTCTTTGACGCACTTTATCCGTGTTCCACAGAGTCGAGAGATAATTGGATTCCCTCTCCTGAAGTGGATTTTTCCTTATCCCAGCTTAGTAAATCCTCACTGCTTCCTGTTAAAGGGAAGGCGAGTTTGCAGGATCCACTGGACAGAAAAACGGAAATGGCGGCGAAATCAAATTATGAGGCGCGGGTCATGGATTCAGAGCGATACTAGGATCCATGTGTGCTTCTAAAGCTTCTATAAGCTGGTTGGACCTTTTACACAAGGCGTGGAAAAATGGATCTCCGTCATCTGAGATGGAGGAGATTTTCGAATGGTTGGACACTGCAGTCCGATATATCTATGATGCAGGTCTGGACACTGCGTCGCTTCTGTCCAGGGCGCAGGCTTCGGCGATCACGGTCAGAAGAGCGCTGTGGCTCAGACAGTGGGCCGGGGATGCGGTCTCCAAACAAGGTTTGCTGGCCTTAGCTTATAAAGGTGGTCATCTTTTTGGATCTGACCTCACAGAACTGATTACCAGGGCAAAGGCAAAAGAAGCGACGTTACCACAACGCAGAGCTATGGCTTCTGTGTCTGGCAGGACATATAGTGGTCGGCGGTCCTTTCGGGGCCGAGGTCGATTCGCTCAGTCTTCTTGGGGATCGGGTCGTTCCTCTTTCTCAGCAAAAAAGTCCTCCCAAAAATCTCGCATTCCCTGGAAGCAGAATTTCCGTCAAGACAAGCGGGAAACCGACAAGAAGCCGCCAAGACGGACTGACGCCAGGAGTCCACTCGAGGACTCTCGAGTGGGGGGTCGCCTGCTCCAGTTCAAGGAGACTTGGATTTCTCGCGTTCCAGATTCATGGGTAACGCGGGTCGTGTCAGCAGGGTATTTCATAGAATTCTCTTCTCGTCCCCCAGACACATTTTGCCAGTCTCGCATTCCGACAGAACCCGAGCTTTTGGTCGCTCTGCAGCGAGAGGTCGAATTCCTTCTTCAGAAGGTGTGTGTAATACCGGTTCCGCCAGAAGATCGGGGAAAAGGATTTTATTCCAATCTGTTTGTGGTTCCCAAAAAGGAGGACAAATTTCGTCCGATTCTGGATCTCAAAAGATTGAATCGGCATGTCCACACCCGGAAATTCCGCATGGAGTCACTTCGCTCCGTTGTGGCAGCCCTGTCGCAGAACGATTTTTTGATATCAATCGACATCCGCGACGCTTATTTACATGTTCCCGTTGGAAGGGCTCATCAACGTTTTCTTCGTTTTGCCATAGGTCGGGATCATTACCAGTTCGTGGCTCTGCCATTCGGCTTAGCCTCGGCGCCCAGAGTATTTACAAAGATTCTGGCGCCTCTCATGGCAATTCTTCGAAGACAAGGAATTACGATTCTTCCTTACCTGGACGATCTTTTGATCGTGGCATCCTCGGAGGAGGAAGCAGTGACAGCTCGCAATCTGTCTCTTCAGTTACTGAAGGACTTCGGTTGGCTAGTCAATTGGGAGAAGTCGTTTCTGGAACCGTCGCAAGCTATCCTCTTTTTGGGAATGCATTTCGACACGGTACGGGCAGTGGTGTCTCTACCTCCAGACAAACAGTCATGTCTTCTTCGACATGTACAGATCATGAAGTCTTCGATAACAATGTCCCTTCGCAAGTGTATGCGTCTTCTGGGTTTAATGGTGGCGTCCATGGAGGCAATTCCGTTTGCCCAGTTTCATTCCAGAGCTCTCCAAAGGTTCATTCTGAGTCATTGGAATCAGTCGCAATCGCTGGATTGCAGTGTCACCATCTCTCGCAGGGTGCGAGAGTCTCTAGGATGGTGGTTACGTCCAGGAGCCTTATCCCTGGGGAAATCTTTCCTCCCTCCGAAATGGTCGGTCATAACCACAGATGCCAGCCTGACGGGCTGGGGGGGTGTTTGGAACGATTCCTGGATTCAGGGAGTATGGTCATCAGAAGAGACTGTTTTACCGATCAATATCCTGGAATTGAGGGCGATTTTCCTTTGCCTCCAACACTGGACGGTCCCTTTGAGCGGTCTGCCTGTCCGAGTGCAGACAGACAACGCCACAGCGGTTGCGTATATCAATCACCAAGGCGGAACAAGGAGTCCCAGGCTCATGGCGGAAGTGTCTCGGATCCTGATCTGGGCCGAGGCCAGGGTTCCAGCCATTTCTGCAATCCACATCCCAGGGGTTCAGAATGTTACGGCGGATTTTCTCAGTCGCGAGAAGATGGATCCCGGAGAATGGAGTCTTCATCCGGAGATTTTTGCAATGCTATGCTCCCGTTGGGGAACTCCCCAAGTGGATTTGATGGCATCCAGGTTCAATGCCAAACTACCAGTGTTCATGTCCAGGTTCAAGGACCGGAAGGCTGTGGAGGTGGATGCTCTGGTGGCTCCGTGGGATCAATTCGAGCTGATTTATGTGTTTCCACCGATATCCTTGCTTCCTCTGGTACTGCGTCGGATCAGACTGGAGAGAATCCCGGCTATGTTAATAGCACCAGATTGGCCAAGGAGGACGTGGTTTTCAACGCTAATGTCGCTGTTGGCGGCACCTCCATTTCCACTTCCTCTTCGACCGGACCTGTTGACTCAGGGGCCCGTTTGTCATCCGGACTTGAAGTCTCTGCGTTTGACGGCGTGGCTCTTGAGACCGAAATGTTGACTCGTAGAGGTTTTTCAGCCGAGGTCATTGCTACTCTTCGAGCTGCCAGATGTCCGGCTACTACTAGGATTTACCACAAAACTTGGGAAACCTTCTTTTCGTGGTGTTCGGGGTCTTCACGGAACCCGAGGAAATTTTCCATTCCCAATTTGCTGGCTTTTCTGCAGCATGGGTTGGACAAGGGTTTGGCAGTTAGCACCCTGAGAGGTCAGGTTTCTGCTCTGTCTTTATTATTCCGGAGAGCTATTGCCTCGCGTAGGGACGTGCTTTCCTTTTTCCGCGGTATAGCTCGTAAGTTTCCGCCGCGGAAGGCACCTGTGTCTCCTTGGCGGCTTAACCTTGTTTTGGAGGCTCTTCAGCATAAACCTTTTGAGCCTATGGACTCTGCTAGTCTTTCTTTACTTTCTTGGAAGGTGGCCTTCCTAGTAGCGGTCACCTCTTTGAGAAGAGTTTCTGAGTTGGCAGCTCTTTCTTGCTCGCCTCCTTTTCTGGAGTTTTTTCCGGATCGTGTAGTGCTTCGCACTCGGGGTGATTTTTTGCCTAAAGTGGTGTCACAATTTCATGTCAACCAGGATATTGTGTTGCCTTCATTCTGCCCGGATCCGAAGACTGTGAAAGAGCGAGCTTTGCACACATTGGATTTAGTGCGGGCCTTGAAGTTTTATCTATCTATTACTCAAGGTTTTCGTAAGACGGACTCCCTGTTTGTGGTTCCAGCAGGTCGTCGGCGTGGTCAACGAGCTTCCAAGGATTCTATAGCTCGTTGGATCCGGTCAGCTATTTTGGAAGCTTACCGTCTTCGGGGTGAATCTTGCCCGATTAAGATTCGAGCCCATTCTACGAGAGCTGTGGCCTCATCGTGGGCTTTTCATCAAGGTGCCTCGGCAGTGCAGCTCTGCCGAGCGGCAACTTGGCGCTCTGTCCACACGTTTACAAAGTTTTATAAAGTGGACGTCAGTGCTTCCGCTGATGCAGCCCTCGGACGTAGGGTCCTGCAGGCAGCTGTAGTTTAAAGTTCTGGATGAACTTGTGTTTAGCGCTGGTTGCGCTTTGTTGTTAAGGTTGTTGGGTTTCTGCCTTTTGTTGGTTTTTTCCCACCCTTATTTTTGAACTGCTTTGGGACGTCCCATCAGTAATGAATACTGTGGCTCTCTTCCTTCCATCTGCAGCTGAAAGACGGATTTTGGTAAGACCTTACCTGTAAAATCCTTTTCAGCGAAGGAAGGAAGAGAGACACAGCACCCTCCCAAGGCAGAAGTGTGTTGATGTTTTCAGATGCAGCGCGACCCTTATCTGATAGCGATTATCTGGGCTGAGGTCAGCGCGCTAAGGCTCTGTTCCAGCATTGCCAGCTCATCACAGTAGTCAGGTTCAGTGAGTAGTACCTGGAACTCTGTGGTTTGCCTTACTTTGCATGCATAACCTGTATTCTTGTGTTGTTTCTCTGAAGTTCCTTCAGAAGGGGTTATGTTGCTCCGCTGGTGATCTTGGTTCTTCCCTAAAGCTTTGGTACGACTGAAGGAGCTGAGTAGGAGGAGCCCGAGCTGGAGGGGCCAGCCAGTCAACACGCTTTTGATCTGAGGTGTCATCCTGATCTGGGGCTCCGCCTACCCATCAGTAATGAATACTGTGTCTCTCTTCCTTCCTTCGCTGAAAAGGATTTTACAGGTAAGGTCTTACCAAAATCCGTCTTTTGTTTTGGCAAAATCAAATTCAAAATTTTGATGCGCAATTGTGAAAAAAACGAATGTGTTAAACTTCTGAAAAAATGCATGTGTGTTGTGTTCTTGGTTATATTTGTACAGGGACTCAACTGGGGACCTACTTTGGATCTATTTTTTTATATTTTTATTTAAGCCTTGAATCATCTGATTTCAGGTTTGTGTGAGTTTCTTCCTTTTTTCCTTTCAAATTACAACTTATTGAATTCAACATTTATATGCAACAATAAAGAAACACAAAAAACAAATCCCGTAAGTGCCAGAATGAATCCATCTTAATCATCATAACACAACTTGCTCAGCATTTTCAACCTGAATGTATCGAACAAACCAAAAGAAAAATACAGTCTCATCCTAATTACATGTTAAAAACAAGATTAAAAGAACCAATATTTTTAACAACTATTTATACATGAAACAATTTTTTTTCCTATTATATCACTAAATATGTCATTTATGAAGTGTTTAAGAAGTAGTACAGTAGTTAAATCGTCGTTCTATAAAATATGAACTAATCAATTAATAGTACGTTTTTAAACTGGCCTTTTATCATCAATTTGTCCCTTCTAGTGGGTGAAATGTAATCTTGTCCATAAGCGCTTACTAGCAATGGCCATTTCCTTTTGTGTCAAAGAGTATGTACGGCCTGTCAAGATGTTCGGCTCCACCTGAGCTAATATCTGATTTTTGTTAACTTTTAAAATGTCTGATTTTCTTGGATACACAAAGGATGGCGCTGGACCAGAAGGATGCAAAAAAGTCAATTCTACTTCTTCATTGTCGCAATCTTTGGAGAGTACAGTAGCCACCAGCGCCGATCATATTCACAGGTCACATAACCAATTATGTCATCCATTGCCAATCTTGTGCCACCTTCTATCACCTCATGGACTTCACTGTCCTTGCTGAATGAAAAAAAACCTTGTTTTTATTTCTGTTTCACTACATGGAATGACAGTGTGGTATTGCTGAGTCCCTTTGATGGGTTCTGCTTCCTGTAACCGATGTTTTAACAAACTCTCCTCCTCTTCGTACTCCTGGTTTGTACAATACATGAACTGGATTTTAAGAATAGTTTTCTCACTCAATTTGAAAAGTTGCATGGGTAAGATTTGGTCTGAATATGGCCTCCGGAGGCTAGCTCAAGCTGCAAGGCGTTTCACGGTGCCTCCTAAACCATCACATACACCTTTGCCATAAGCAGTGGCAAAAAAGTGCCATTCAGCTTCCACTCAAATCTTTCTTGTGATGGCAAAATATTTAGAATTGAGAGTCCTCAGTGGTTGATACCTTTTAATGGCTAACTGAAAAGATACTAACAAATTGTGATGGCATACATTTATAAAGTTTTTCCTGTTTTTATACTGTGCAGAAGAGCCATCCGAGAAGTAGTAGACCTTGCTCAAACTTGGTAGGATGTCCGTTTTTATCACTGAAATCAATTTTTTTTGGAACAAATGAACAGCTATTGAATCATGAAGTAAGCACTCAGATATCATAACTACACTTTTGTACTTTATTTCTCCATTCTCTTTGTAATAGATCGCAAAAGGGTTCACAGTTCCTTGTTCATTGTTCCAGTGAAATGACTGTGCTTCATCCTGAACAACAAAGGAATAGTTCTCTGAAAAGTCTACGCTTATTACTGCCTCATTCTGTTTGATGCTTTCTTTGAGGTGATTGTAGTCAGACTGTTGACGAGCTATAAATGAGTGTTTCTTAAGGACTATCAGCTGTTCACAAAAACATTCTGTAAAATGTTCTGCACTTTTAAAAACAGTGTCAAAAGTACATCTGTCAACAGATACGCACTGTTTATAAGT
Source organism: Oophaga sylvatica (assembly GCA_033576555.1). Classification (NCBI taxonomy): domain Eukaryota; kingdom Metazoa; phylum Chordata; class Amphibia; order Anura; family Dendrobatidae; genus Oophaga; species Oophaga sylvatica. The sequence goes on along the minus strand of JARQOD010002819.1, from coordinate 15,485 downwards.
TATATTATCTACCATAGCCTCTTCAAAATAATTTAATATTTTTTCTTTGAGAGCCAATACTGAAGGACATTTTTTGCAAATATTGAGGTAACAACTCCAACTCTTTTCTGGACACAATATTTGAGACAAACATACTTTGTAATTGCCAAGGTTGTACTCCCCAATCAGAATATCTTTCAGCTTACCCCTTCAATCATGAGCTTAGTGTTCTGGTGTGTTGTGCATACGCATACTGAGTGTGTACCACCACCACCAGTCAGGACACAATTCTTCGGTCGCAGTTCAGCAAATTTTGAAAATCCTATTTTGGCAGAAGTGGCATTTTTTTCTTTTAAAAAGTTCACAGGTTTCTTTCAAATTGGAAAGAACCAGCCTCTTCTGGACATGAGTTTTCTTACCGTTCACTTTCATAGACACATAATCTTTGCCAGGCATCATTTGGCTCACTTCATCGCTACTGTAAAAATCTTCCACTTTACCCATTATAGCTTCATCTGTTTTGCCTGGTTTAGGATCAGGACAAGACATGAAACCTTTTTGTTCAACTAGAGATTTGGCATTTCTAGCCATTCTAGTGCTAACGTTAAATTCATTTTCTATTCTTTTGCATGTCCAACTCTTCGGTAGTGTAGTCAGTATCATGAACTGTTCACTTCTGCTATGGGTGGATTTAAACTTCTCTTTAACCCTTCTCTGACATTAGACGTACTATCCCGTCCATAAAACCCGTGACAATCTGACCATGGACGGGATAGTACGTCATAGAGATCAGCTGCGCTCCTGAGGGGAGCGCAGCTGATCGCCGCCGGGTGTCAGCTGATTATCACAGCTGACACCCGTGACTGTGTGTCAGGAGCGGTCACGGACCACTCCCGGCACATTAACCCCTTGCACACCGCGATCAAACATGATCGCGGTGTACTGGGGGCACAGGGGGGGCATCGCGCAGGGAGAGCGCTCCCTGCGCGCCCCCCTGAGACCCTCAGAACAGCGCGATGTGATCGCGCTATTCTGAGGGCTTCCTCCCTCCCAGGACCCGGATCCAAGATGGCGCCGGGGTCCTGGAGAGAGGCGGCTTCCTCAGTGCCTGCTGAGAGCAGGCACTGAGAAGCTGCAGCACTGCCTGAGCGATCGCTGGTGTGACAGAGTGCTGTGCACACTGTGAGACCGGCGATCTCACATTTTACAGTGATGTCCCACCCTGGGACAATGTAAAAAAAATAAAAATAAACGTGTAAAAAAAAAAATTCCAAAATAAGTAAAAAAAAATAAAAAATATTCCCCAATAAATTCATTTTTTCCTGTAAATAAAAAAAATAAAACAATAAAAGTACACATATTTGGTATCGCCGCGTCCGTAACGACCCCCCTATAAAACTGTCCCACTAGTTAACCCCTTTAGTGAACCCCTTAAAAAAAAAAAAAAAAGAAAGCAAAAAATCAGTGCTTTATCATCATACCGCTGAACAAAAAGTGGAATAACACGCAATCAAAAAGACGGATATATATAAACATAGCACCGCTGAAAACGTCATCTTGTCCCGCAAAAAACGAGCCGTCATACAGCATCATGAGCGAAAAAATAAAAAAGTTATAGCTCGCAGAATAAAGCGATGCAAAAATAATTATTTTTTCTATAAAATTGTTTTTATTCTATAAAAGCGCCAAAACATAAAAAAACGATATAAATGAGGTATCGCCATAATCGTACTGACCCGAAGAATAAAACTGCTTTATCAATTTTACCACACGCGGAACGGTATAAACGCCTCCCCCAAAAGAAATTCATGAATTGCTGATTTTTGTTCATTCTAACCTCCCAAAATCGAAATAAAAAGCGATCAAAAAACGTCACATGCTCAAAAATGGTACCAATAAAAACGTCAACTCGTCCCGCAAAAAATAAGACCTCACATGACTCTGTGGGCCAAAATATGCAAAAATTATAGCTCTCAAAATGTGGTGATGCAAAAACTATTTTTTGCAATAAAAAGCGTCTTTTAGCGTGACAGCTGCCAATCATAAAAACCGCTATAAATAATAAATCAAACCCCCCTTTATCACCCCCTTAGTTAGGGAAAAATAATAAAATTAAAAAAATGTATTTATTTCCATTTTCCCATTAGGGTTATGGTTAGGGTTAGGGTTGCGGCAAAAGTTAGGGTTAGGGTTGGCGCTAAAGTTAGTATTAGGGTTATGGTTGGGATTAGGGATAGGGGTGTGTTAGGGTTACGTTTGTGGTTAGGGTTGGGACTAGGGTTAGGGGTGTGTAGAGGTTAGGGTTGGAGTTAGAAATGGGGGGTTTCCGCTGTTTAGGCACATCAGGGGCTCTCCAAATGTGACATGGCGTCTGATCTCAATTCCAGCCAATTCTGCGTTGAAAAAGTCAAACGGTGCTCCTTCCCTTCTGAGCTCTGCCATGCGTCCAAACAGTAGTTTACTCCCACATGGGGTATCAGCGTACTCTGGACCCTAAGAGTTATTGTGCAATTTGTCCTATTTCTTCTGCTACCCTTGGGAAAATAAAAAACTGGGGGCAAAAATATCATTTTTTAAAAAAAAAAATGATTTTTTTTTTGTTTTTACGGCTGTACGTTATAAACTTGTGTGAAGCACTTGGGGCTTCATAGCGCTCACCACACATCTAGATAAGTTCCTTGTGGGGTCTATTTTCCAAAATGGGGTCACTTGTGGGGGGTTTCCACTGTTTAGGCGCATCAGGGGCTCTCCAAATGCGACATGACGCCCCCACACCATTCCATCAAAGTCTACAATCCAAAACGTCACTACTTCCCTTCCGAGCCCCAACGTGTTCCCATACAGTAGTTTTCTCCCACATATTGGGTATCAGCGTACTCAGGACAAATTGGACAACAACTTTTTGGGTCCAATTTCTCCTGTTACCCTTGTGAAAATAAAATATTGGGGGCGAAAAAAAATTTTTGTAAAAAAAATATTTTTTATTTTTACGGCTGTTCGTTATAAACTTCTGTGAAGCACTTAGGGGTTCAAAGTGCTCACCACACATCTAGATAAGTTCCTTGTGGGGTCTATTTTCCAAAATGGGGTCACTTGTGGGGGGTTTCCACTGTTTAGGTGCATCAGGGGCTCTCCAAATGCGACATGACGCCCCAGAGCATTCCATCAAAGTCGGCAATCCAAAACGTCACTACTTCCCTTTCGAGCCCCAACGTGTACCCATACAGTAGTTTTCTCCCACATATTGGGTATCAGCGTACTCAGGACAAATTGGACAACTTTTGGGGTCCAATTTCTCCTGTTACCCTTGTGAAAATAAAATATTGGGGGGCGAAAAAAAAAATTTTTGTAAAAAAAAAAAAATTTTTGTTTTTACGGCTGTACGTTATAAACTTCTGTGAAGCACTTGGGGCTTCATAGCGCTCACCACACATCTAGATAAGTTCCTTGTGGGGTCTATTTTCCAAAATGGGGTCACTTGTGGGGGGTTTCCACTGTTTAGGCGCATCAGGGGCTCTCCAAATGCGACATGACGCCCCCAGACCATTCCATCAAAGTCTACAATCCAAAACGTCACTACTTCCCTTCCGAGCCCCAACGTGTACCCATACAGTAGTTTTCTCCCACATATTGGGTATCAGCGTACTCAGGACAAATTGGACAATCACTTTTGGGTCCAATTTCTCCTGTTACCCTTGTGAAAATAAAATATTGGGGACGAAAAAAATCATTTTTGTAAAAAAAAAATAATAATTTTATTTTACGGCTGTACGTTATAAACTTCTGTGAAGCACTTGGGGGTTCAAAGTGCTCACCACACATCTAGATAAGTTCCTTGAGGGGTCTAGTTTCCAAAATGGTGTCATTTGTGGGGGGTTTCCACTATTTAGGCAGATCAGGAGCTCTCCAAACACGACATGGCATCCAGCCAATTCTGCGTTGAAAAAGTCAAACGGCACCCCTTCCCTTCCAAACTCTGCCATGCACCCAAACAGTGGTTTACCCCCACATATGGGGTATCAGCGTACTCAGGACAAATTGCACAATAACTTTTGGAGTCTTGTTACCCTTGGGAAAATAAAAATTGGGGTGAAAAGATCATTTTTGTGGAAAAAATATGATTTTTTAATTTTACGGCTCTACGTTATAAACTTGTGTGAAGCACTTGGGGGTTCAAATTGCTCACCAAAGATCTAGATAAGTTCCTTAGGGGGTCTAGTTTCCCAAATGGGGTCATTTGTGGGGGGTTTCCACTGTTTAGGCACATCAGTGGCTCTCCAAATGCAACATGGCGTCCAATCTCAATTCCAGCCAATTTTGGTTGGAAAAAGCCAAATGGTGCTCCTTCCATTCCGAGCTCTGCCGTGCGCCCAAACAGTGGTTCCCCCCCACATATTGGGTATCAGCGTACTCAGGACAAATTGGACAACTTTTGTGGTCCAATTTCTCCTGTTACCCTTGGGAAAATAAAAAATTAGTGACTAAAAATAATTTTTGTGGGAAAAAAATAGGATTTTTTATTTTCATGCCCGGGCATTATAAACTTGTGTGAAGCACTTGGGGGTTCAAAGTGCTCACCAAAGCTATAGATAAGTTCCTTAGGGGGTCTAGTTTCCAAAATGGGGTCACTTGTGGGGGTTTCCACTGTTTAGGCTCATCTGGGGCACTGCAAACGGAACATGACCCCCATCAACGTCTGCATTCCAAAACGTTACTACTTCCTTTCCAAGCCCTGCCGTGCGCCCAAACAGTTTCCCCCCCCCCCACATATTGGGTATCAGCGTACTCAGGACAAATTGGACAACAACTTTTGGGGTCCAATTTCCTTGGGAAAAATCAAAAATTTGGGACTAAATAATCATTTTTGTGGAAAATTGTTTCTTTTTTTTTTTCACACCCAGGCATTATAAACTTTTGTGAAACACTTGGGGATTCAAAGTGCTCACAACAGATCTAGATAAGTTCCTTAGGGGGTCTAGTTTCCAAAATGGTGTCACTTGTGGGGGGTTTCCACTGTTTAGGCGCATCAGGGGCTCTCCAAACGCGACATGGCGTCCAATCTCAATTCCAGCCAATTTTAGTTTGAAAAAGTCAAACGGCGCTCCTTCCCTTATGAGCTCTGCTGTGCACACATACAGTGGTTTTCCCCCACTTATGGGGTATTGGCGTACTCAGGAGAAATTGCACAACAACTTTATGTGTCCATTTTCTTCTTTTACCCTTGTGAAAATAAAAAAAAAGTTTGTAAAAGATCATTTTTGTGGCTAAAAAGTTAAATATTCATTTTTTCCTTCCACGTTGCTTCAGCTCCTGTGAAGCACCTGAAGGGTTAATAATCTTCTTGAATGTGGTTTTGAGTACCTTGAGGGGTGCAGTTTTTAGAATGGTGTCACTTTTGGGTATTTTCTGCCATATAGACCCCTCAAAGTGACTTCAAATATGAGGTGGTCCCTAAAAAAAATGGCTTTGTAAATTTTGTTGTAAAAATGAGAAATCACTGGTCAACTTTTAACCCTTATAATTTCCTAAGAAAAAAAAATTTTGATTCCAAAATTGTGCTGATGTAAAGTAGACATGTGGGAAATGTTATTTCTTAACTATTTTGTGTGACATATTTCTCTGTTTTAAGGGAATAAAAATTCAAAGTTTGAAAATTGCAAAATTTTTGCCATATTTGCATTTTTTTCATAAATAAATGCAAGTTATATGGAAGAAATTTTACCACTATCATGAAGTACAATATGTCACGAGAAAACAATCTCAGAATCTCGAAGATCCGTTGAAGCGTTCCAGAGTTATAACCTCATAAAGAGACAGTAGTCAGAATTGTAAAAATTGGCCCGGTCATTAACGTGCAAACCACCCTTGGGGGTGAAGGGTTAAGCTGCAGAATGATCTCTGAATCAGTGTCAGGTGTTTCACCTACCAAACTCATGGGTCAATTTTTTTGTAATCTTATCTAATTTTTTTGGCAATAATCTGGATAATGCAGTTTTTTTTTGCAATGGGCGATTCTTCGATGTTAGAAAGTGATTTATTCAAATACTCTACTGGTAAATCAGGATTTATAAAATCCTCTGTGTTGGAAGTTACAGGTTCTTCAAAATTTTCTGCCTGCAGAGTATTTTTCTCTTTTGCAAGTTGCTTTCTACAACTGTCACAAATTTTCATGCCGGTTTTGGCAGCATTTTTCTACTGAGTTTTCACTATCTGCATTAGTTTTTTTTAATCGCTAATGAAAACGATGGCAGCTTTTTTTTTTATAAATAGTGATAAATGCTGCGTTTATTGCAGCGATCAAAAATTAGTGCAAGCAGTGATTTACTCACTGAGTGTTTCAAAAAACACTGCATGTGTTTAACCCCATTGAAATCAATGGGGGGCGTTTTTCTGAACGATGATCACCTAGAATAGCGCTGTGTGTGTATTAGCCCTTAATAAGAAAAGCATTAACCTGTTAATATAAAGTTATTTAAACTTTAAACACTCACCAATATTGTAGCAGACTCCCTTGCTGCCTGTGTAGACTGTTGTTTGTGCAAGTGTGAACATGCCTGGCATGTCAGGACATGAAAGCTCTGTCTTAAGGGTATGCCACACTAAACAACATCGCTAACGGGATCGCTAAAAAACGTCACTATTTAGCGATCCCGTTAGCGATGTTGTTCAGTGCGGCATCTGCCAGCGACGAGCTTCCTGCTGTGATCTCGCTCGTCGCTGGAATTGTTCCGGACCCTATTTCATCGCTGGCGCTCCCGCTGGGTAAGTATATATCGCTAGTGTGGCACCTTATTTAGCGATTTAGCGGTACTTTTGTACCGCTAAAGTCGTTAAGGAGATCGCTAACCGCGATAGCGTCCTTAACGATATCGCTAAATGTGGCCGACACTAGCGATATAGAAACAATCCCGCTAGCGATCTCATTAGTATGCGACGCTAACGAGATCGCTAGGGGGATTGTGTAGTGTGGCAGTACCTTTAGGCCTCTTTCACACTTCAGTCGTGCGACGTCAGTCAAAATCCGCCAAAGTGTGAAAAAAAACGGATCCGCCATTTTTTTATTTGGCGGATCCGCTTTTTTCCCATTGACTTGCATTAGTGGCGGATTTTGACGGATGGCCGTCCGTTAGATCCGCTTTTTAAAGGATCCGCCATAAATTTGGCGTCCGCCATTTTTGGAAATTGTCCAATGCAACGTTTTTTGTGTGCGTCAAAATGGTGGATCCGTCCAAAAACGGATCTAACGGATGACCATCCGCAAGCGGATCCGTTGCTCCCATAGAAAATCCATTCAAAATACCCAGAACACTGTCCGGGGTCTCTCTCTCTCCTCCGTGCCAGACATGCGTACCTGCATTTTCCGGGTTATATTCTGGGTTGAAAAGTTCATAGCGGATCCGTCAAAAAACGGATCCGTTTGCATCCGCTATTTTCACACTTTGGCGGATTTTAACTGACTCCAAAAGACTGAGGTGTGAAAGAGGCCTTACTTTCTGACTCTGCGGTGGGCAGATACTTAAAGGGAATCTGTCACCCCATTTTAGCCATATCAACTAAAGATATGCCTGAATAGTGTGTCCCATAAGCAACCTATGGGTATGTATGATATATCCTGATACCCCCGTTTTGAAGGCAAAATACCTTTGTAAAGTTCAGATTTTTTTCTGTAAATCAGGACGGTCCAGTCCGGAGGGCGGCGTTTTCTCTCTTCCTCCCCCTCCTCTGCATCTCTTGCATATCGCATAGACGGCGTAGTGTTCCCGCAATTGCGCTTTTCAATTTCCCCCCGCGCATGCGCAATGTGCTTTGCCCAACAGTGGGCAAAGCATAAAATCATTACAGCGCATGCGCAACTCTTTCCTTGCCCTGGAAACGATTGCTTGCCTTGGACGACTTCCGGGGCAAGGAAAATGAAGGCCTATAGTTGCGCATGCGCTGTAATGATTTTATGCTTTGCCCACTGTTGGGCAAAGCACACTGCGCATGCGCGGCGGGGAATTTGAAAAGCGCAATCGCGGGAATACTACGCCGTCTGTGCGATTTACAGACGGCGATATGCAAGACATGCCAAGGAGCGGTGGGGGAGAAGAGAGAAAACGCCGCCCTCCGGACCGGACCGCCCTGATTTACAGAAAAAAATCCGAACTTTACAAAGGTATTTTGCTATCAAAACGGGGGTATCAGGATATCATACATACCGATAGTTTGCTTATGGGACACACACACACTATTCAGTCATATCTTTATAGTTGATATGGCTAAAATGGGGTGACAGATTCCCTTTAACATGAGTGACAGAGCTGCTGGCCTGTCATCTGCTCTGCTTTCACTGTCTTCCCTGTTCATTTTCAGGTTGATGATTAAGATGTATTCATTCTGGCACTTACGGGATTTGTTTTTTGTGTTTCTTTATTGTTGCATATAAATGTAGAATTCAATAAGTTGTAATTTGAAAGGAAAAAAGGAAGAAACTCACACAAACCTGAAATCAGATGATTCAAGGCTTAAATAAAAATATAAAAATATAGATCCAAAGTAGGTCCCCAGTTCAGTCCCTGTACAAATATAACCAAGAACACAACACACATTCGTTTTTTTCACAATTGCGCATCAAAATTTGAATTGAGGGAGTTATACACACAGGTCACGCACGGTGAGGGAGTTATACACACAGGTCACGCACGGTGAGGGAGGTATACACACAGGTCACGCACGGTGAGGGAGGTATACACACAGGTCACGCACGGTGAGGGAGGTATACACACAGGTCACGCACGGTGAGGGAGGTATCACACAGTCACCACGTGAGGAGTTACACACAGGTCACGCACGGTGAGGGAGGTATACACACAGGTCACGCACGGTGAGGGAGGTATACACACAGGTCACGCACGGTGAGGGAGGTATACACACAGGTCACACACGGTGAGGGAGGTATACACACAGGTCACACCGGTGAGGGAGGTATACAACAGGTCACACACGGTGGGGAGTATACACAGGTCACACACGGTGAGGGAGTTATACACACAGGTCACACACGGTGAGGGAGTTATACACACAGGTCACACACGGTGAGGGAGTTATACACACAGGTCACACACGGTGAGGGAGTTATACACACAGGTCACACACGGTGAGGGAGTTATACACACAGGTCACACACGGTGAGGGAGTTATACACACAGGTCACACACGGTGAGGGAGGTATACACACAGGTCACACACGGTGAGGGAGTTATACACAGGTCACACACGGTGAGGGAGTTATACACACAGGTCACACACGGTGAGGGAGTTATACACAGGTCACACACGGTGAGGGAGTTATACACAGGTCACACACGGTGAGGGAGTTATACACACAGGTCACACACGGTGAGGGAGTTATACACAGGTCACACACGGTGAGGGAGTTATACACACAGGTCACACACGGTGAGGGAGTTATACACACAGGTCACACACGGTGAGGGAGGTATACACACAGGTCACACACGGTGAGGGAGTTATACACAGGTCACACACGGTGAGGGAGGTATACACACAGGTCACACACGGTGAGGGAGTTATACACACAGGTCACACACGGTGAGGGAGTTATACACACAGGTCACACACGGTGAGGGAGTTATACACACAGGTCACACACGGTGAGGGAGTTATACACACAGGTCACACACGGTGAGGGAGGTTATACACACAGGTCACACACGGTGAGGGAGTTATACACACAGGTCACACACGGTGAGGGAGTTATACACACAGGTCACACACGGTGAGGGAGTTATACACACAGGTCACACACGGTGAGGGAGTTATACACACAGGTCACACACGGTGAGGGAGGTATACACACAGGTCACACACGGTGAGGGAGTTATACACACAGGTCACACACGGTGAGGGAGTTATACACACAGGTCACACACGGTGAGGGAGTTATACACACAGGTCACACACGGTGAGGGAGTTATACACACAGGTCACACACGGTGAGGGAGTTATACACACAGGTCACACACGGTGAGGGAGTTATACACACAGGTCACACACGGTGAGGTAGTTATACACACAGGTCACACACGGTGAGGGAGGTATACACACAGGTCACACACGGTGAGGGAGTTATACACACAGGTCACACACGGTGAGGGAGTTATACACACAGGTCACACACGGTGAGGAGTTATACACACAGGTCACACACGGTGAGGGAGTTATACACACAGGTCACACACGGTGAGGGAGTTATACACACAGGTCACACACGGTGAGGGAGTTATACACACAGGTCACACACGGTGAGGTAGTTATACACACAGGTCACACACGGTGAGGGAGTTATACACACAGGTCACACACGGTGAGGGAGTTATACACACAGGTCACACACGGTGAGGGAGTTATACACACAGGTCACACACGGTGAGGTAGTTATACACACAGGTCACACACGGTGAGGGAGGTATACACACAGGTCACACACGGTGAGGGAGTTATACACACAGGTCACACACGGTGAGGGAGTTATACACACAGGTCACACACGGTGAGGGAGTTATACACACAGGTCACACACGGTGAGGGAGTTATACACAGGTCACACACGGTGAGAGAGGTATACACACAGGTCACACACGGTGAGGGAGTTATACACACAGGTCACACACGGTGAGGGAGGTATACACACAGGTCACACACGGTGAGGGAGTTATACACACAGGTCACGCACGGTGAGGGAGTTATACACACAGGTCACGCACGGTGAGGGAGTTATACACACAGGTCACGCACGGTGAGGGAGTTATACACACAGGTCACGCACGGTGAGGGAGTTATACACACAGGTCACGCACGGTGAGGGAGTTATACACACAGGTCACGCACGGTGAGGGAGTTATACACACAGTAACTCGGTACAGTCTCTTCTCTTGTAATTTCCCGCTCTTTTCTTCACTGAAGAAGCGGAACCCATGCCCAAGTTTCCCAGCGTGCTGTGTGGTAAGTGACGTAGAAATCCCCGCCCTTCGTGAAAAGCCCAGTGTCTCCGCCCACGTCGCCATTTTGCGCACTGAGCGCCGGCTCACTCCAGCTGACAGGGAAGTCGTTTCTCGACCAACTATAGGGACCACCTCAGCGTGTTCACCAGCCCCCGGCCGCCCGGTGCGCGCCGCTAACCGCCAGCGCGAGCTCACCCCCCACCGAGACGGATGGCGACGGATTCTGACCTCTGAGCGGAACCAAGAGCGCGCAGGTGAGGAGCAGACAAGATGGCGGCCGAGGAGAGAGTGCACGGGCAGGCTGTGGTGTGCAGTGAGGGAGGACACAGTGTGGGTATACAGAGAATAGTGGTGTATACAGCTGTGCAATGTATAGATGGAGGATGTGTGTATATAGTATACAGAGAATATGGTGTATACAGCTGTGTAAGTATAGATGGAGGATGTGTGTTATACAGGAAAGGTGTATACAGCGGTAAGAAAGATGGGGATGTGTTATATAGTATACAGAGAGAGTGGTTATACACGAATGATAGGAGGATGTGTGAGGTATAGTATACAGAGAATATGGGTGTTATACAGCTGTGTAATGTATGATGGAGGATGGTGTTATAGTATACAGAGAATAGTGGTGTATACAGCTGCTGGTAATGTATTGATGTGGATTGTGTTTATAGTATAAGAGAACATGCAAGGTTATACAGCGTGATGTATGATGGAGGATGTGTGTAAATCCGTATACGGAATAAGGTGTATACAGCTGTGTAATTTTAGATGGAGGATGTGGTGTATATAGTTACAGAGAATATGGTGTATACAGCTGGTAATGTAGTGATGGAGGATGTGTGTATATAGTAACGAGCAAAATGGTGTATTACAGCTGTGTAATGTATAGATGGGGATGTGTGTATATAGTATACAGAGAATAGGGTGTATACAGCTGTGAATGGTATATGATGTGAGTTGTAATAGTATACAGAGAATAATGGTGTATACAGCTGTGTAATGTATAGATGGAGGATGTGTGTATATAGTATACAGAGAATAATGGTGTATACAGCTGTGTAATGTATAGATGGAGGATTGTGTATATAGTTACAGAGAATATGGTGTATACAGCTGTGTAAGTATAGATGAGAGTGGTATATAGTACAGAGAATTGTGTTACAGCTGTGAATGTAGATGGAGGATGTGTGTTATAGTATACAGAGAATAATGGTGTATACAGCTGTGTAATGTATAGATGGAGGATGTGTGTATATAGTATACAGAGAATAATGGTGTATACAGCTGTGTAATGTATAGATGGAGGATGTGTGTATATAGTATACAGAGAATAATGGTGTATACAGCTGTGTAATGTATAGATGGAGGAGTGTGTATATAGTATCAGAGAATAGGTTATACAGCGGTAATGTAAGATGGGGATGGTTATATAGAAACAGGAATATGTTTCAGCTTGTGTATGATAGAGGAGGATGTGTGAAGTATACAGAGAATATGGTGTATACGCTGGTAATGTATAAGGAGTGTGTGTATTAGTATACGAGAATATGGTGTATAAGCTGTGTAATGTATAGAGAGGATGTGTGTTATATATACGGAATGGTGTTCAGCTGTGAATGTATAATGGAGGATGTGTGATATAGTATACAGAGAATAAGGTGTACAGTGTGTAATGATGATGGAGGATGTGTGTTTGTAACAGAGAATAAGGTGTATACAGCTGTGTAATGTATGATGGAGGATGTGTGTAATAGTATACAGAGAATAATGGTGTATACAGCTGTGTATGTATAGATGGAGGATGTGTGTATATAGTATACAGAGAATAATGGTGTATACAGCTGTGAATGTATAGATGGAGGATGTGTGTATATAGTATACAGAGAATATGGTGTATACAGCTGTGTAATGTATAGATGGAGGATGTGTGTATATAGTATACAGAGATAATGGTGTATACAGCTGTGTAATGTATAATGGAGGATGTGTGTATATGTATACAGAGAATAATGGTGTATACAGCTGTGTAATGTATAGATGGAGGATGTGTGTATATATTATACAGAGAATAATGGTGTATACAGCTGTGTAATGTATAGATGGAGGATGTGTGTATATAGTATACAGAGAATATGGTGTATACAGCTGTGTAATGTATAGATGGAGGATGTGTGTATATAGTATACAGAGAATAATGGTGTATACAGCTGTGTAATGTTAATGGAGGATGTGTGTATATAGTATACAGAGAATAATGGTGTATACAGCTGTGTAATGTATAGATGGAGGATGTGTGTATATAGTATACAGAGAATAATGGTGTATACAGCTGGTAATGTATATGGAGGATGTGTGTATAAGTATACAGAGAATAATGGTGTATACACTGTGTAAGTATAGATGAGGATGTGTGTATATAGTATACAGAGAATATGGTGTATACAGCTGTGTAATGTATAGATGGAGGATGTGTGTATATAGTATACAGAGAATAATGGTTATACAGCTGTGTAATGTATAATGGAGGATGTGTGTATATATATACAGAGAATAATGGTGTATACAGCTGTGTAATGTATAATGGAGATGTGTGTATATAGTATACAGAGAATATGGTGTATACAGCTGTGTAATGTATAGATGGAGGATGTGTGTTATAGTATACAGAGAATAATGGTGTATACGCTGTGTAATGTATAGATGGAGGATGTGTGTATATAGTATACAGAGAATAATGGTGTATACAGCTGTGTAATGTATAGATGGAGGATGTGTGATATAGTATACAGAGAATATGGTGTATACAGCTGTGTAATGTATAGATGGAGGATGTGTGATATAGTATACAGGAATAATGGTGTATCAGCTGTGTAATGTTAGATGGAGGATGTGTGTATATAGTATACAGAGAATAATGGTGTATACAGCTGTGTAATGTATAGATGGAGGATGTGTGTATATAGTATACAGAGAATAATGGTGTATACAGCTGTGTAATGTATAGATGGAGGATGTGTGTATATAGTATACAGAGAATAATGGTGTATACAGCTGTGTAATGTATAGATGGAGATGTGTGTAATAGTATACAGAGAATAATGGTGTATACAGCTGTGTAATGTTAGATGGAGGATGTGTGTATATAGTATACAGAGAATAATGGTGTATACAGCTGTGTAATGTATAGATGGAGGATGTGTGTATATAGTATACAGAGAATATGGTGTATACAGCTGTGTAATGTATAGATGGAGGATGTGTGTATATAGTATACAGAGATAATGGTGTATACAGCTGTGTAATGTATAGATGGAGGATGTGTGTAATAGTATACAGAGAAATAGGTGTATACAGCTGTGTAATGTATAGATGGAGGATGTGTGTATATAGTATACAGAGAATAATGGTGTATACAGCTGTGTAATGTATAGATGGAGGATGTGTGTATATAGTATACAGAGAATAATGGTGTATACAGCTGTGTAATGTATAATGGAGGATGTGTGTATATAGTATACAGAGAATATGGTGTATACAGCTGTGTAATGTATAGATGGAGGATGTGTGTATATAGTATACAGAGAATAATGGTGTATACAGCTGTGTAATGTATAGATGGAGGATGTGTGTATAGTATACAGAGATAATGTGTATACAGTGTGTAATGTATAGATGGAGGATGTGTGTATAAGTATACAAGAATAAGGTGTATACGCTGTGTATGTATAGATGGAGGATGTGTGTATATAGTATACAGAGATATGGTGTATACAGCTGTGTAATGTATAGATGGAGATGTGTGTTATAGTATACAGAGAATAATGGTGTATACAGCTGTGTAATGTATAGATGGAGGATGTGTGTATAAGTATACAGAGAATAATGGTGTATACAGCTGTGTAATGTATAATGGAGGATGTGTGTATATAGTATACAGAGAATAATGGTGTATACAGCTGTGTAATGTATAGATGGAGGATGTGTGTATATATATACAGAAATAGTGGTGATACAGCTGTGTAATGTATAGATGGAGGATGTGTGTATTAGTATACAGATAATAAATGGTGTATACAGCTGTGTAATGTATAGATGGAGGATGTGTGTATATAGTATACAGAGAAAATGGTGTATACAGCTGTGTAATGTATAGATGGAGGATTGTGTTATGTATACAGAGAATATGGTGTATAAGCTTGTATATGTATAAGATGGGGATGGTGTATATAGTAATAAGAATAATGTGTATACAGCTGTGTATGTATAGATGGGATGTTGTATAGTATACAGAGAAATGGGTATACAGTGTGTAATGTATAGATGGAGGATGTGTGTATAGTTACAGAGAATGAAGGTGTATAAAGTGTATAAGTATAATGGAGATGTGTGTATATAGTATACAGAGAATAAGTGATAAGCTTGTATGTATAGATGGAGGATGTGTGTATATAGTATACAGAGAATAATGGTGTATAAGTTGTAGATAATGGAGGATGT